>CAJNDS010000114.1:310854-358354 GCA_905221605.1 Symbiodinium natans
CAGCCCAAAGCCCTATGTGGGGGGTTTCCGAAATTAGGAGGTGCCTTATTGGGGTCCTTATTACAGGGGAATCTTACTAGTTGGGGGTCTCTATTACGGGTCCCTTGTTTCGTATTTCTTCTTCCACACCCTCGGTGTGGGTTGGTTGCTTTGAAACTAAACTCTCCTGAAGCCCCAACCCCAGAGTATTTCCCAACCCCAGAGGAAGAGACTCCCTGGAGTGCCCAACCACAGAGTACTGTATCCCCTCAGAATCCCCAACCCCAGATTATGTCCAGAGAAGCCAGAGTACACCTTTTCAATGCTGGAGCGCCGCGCCCGCGAGTGCCCCAGCTCAGAGTACCCCCAACCAGAATAGGACGGCCCACAGATTCCAAATCTGTAGGGGGGGTTCCTTCGAAGTATACTGATTCGGGCTCAAGGCTCATGGTTTAGGAGTTAAGCCCTAACCCTAAACCCTAAATCATGTTCTGCAAATGTCCTCAAGGATCTCCATCCACATGGTGACCGTCTGGTACCTCGCTTGAGCGGCTGATCTGGCTGTCTTCTACAATGGTTTAGGGTTTAGGGTTTAGGGTTTTGGAGGAGCTTATTATGGTAGAATTTTGAGGGGACCATAAGAGAAGACTATTCGTATCTACTCCGACCCTATAGTACAAACCCCTCGCCCTTTGATTAACGCTCACAACACAGGCTGACACTGTCGAGCCGACACGGTTTAGGGTTTAGGGTTTAGGGTTAGGGTTTAGGGTTTGGGGTTTAGGGTTTAGGATTTAGCGAATGAACTCCTACTCTTTCCAGGCGCTCAATAACATGAGCCTTGAGTCAGTTCCTCAACTCTGAACCCCAAACCCGAAACCCTCAACCCCAGACACCTCCAAACAGAAGCAACGATGGCAACAGCGAAAACCATCAAAAAGGCATTTGGGGCTATTCTAGAAACCCTAAACCTTTTAAGGGCTCCTATTTTGAAGCACTCGACAGTAGTACGACATTTTGTCTCTTCAAAGTTTGGGACCTGAACATATTCGGACACTCAAGCGATCCCCAGCCCAACCACCCTAGAGTTACAAAACCATGAGCCATGAGATTTCACAGCTTTGAACCCAACAACCCTGCACCCAGAAGCACCAAAAATGCCCGAAGTGTCCTTTAGGGTTTAGGGTTTAGGGTTTAGGGTTTCGGGTTTCGGGCCTCATAAAACCCTCCGAATCGCAGGCAGGGGCGCTGGTATTCGCAGACGCCGAGGACCACGACGAAGATCCAGGTGCCGATGCCCAGTCCCTGCAATCTAGGGCTTCTACCGTGGACCCTTGCCCTAAAGGCCTCCAAGGACTCTGATTTTTTAAAGGTAGTTGGCCTTTAAAGGCCTTACCATGAAAGGGTTTAGGGTTTAGGGTTTAGGGTTTAGGGTTTAGGATTTAGGGTTTAGGGTTTAGGGGGTCTAGGGGTTCTACCTTGGACCCTTAGTCATGGGTTCCCCTACTACTCTTTGGGGTTTAGGGCTTAGGGTTTAGGGTTTAGCAATTAGGGTTTAGGGTCCAGGGTTGAGGGCAACCCCCCCCTAGATTCCCCCCCATAATTAAGGCTCTTTAGGGATAATTGAGCTTAATTTGCAGTTATTTGTGGGGGAAACAAAGGGGGGGGGGTAGCAAATTAAGGGGTAAAAGGATGGACTTTCAGGAGGGGGCCCTTAATCTTATTCCCCTAAACAACCCCCTATATATACCTTAGGGTTTAGGGTCTAGGGATTATATGGTCCCTATATACCTAAGTAGCCCTCCAATAACCTTGTAATGCTGGGTTTTGGGGTCCCTTTTTACGGATCCCTCAGGGTACATGAGGGCCATATTAGGAGTTTTTGTTGAAGGGGAACCTTTAGGAGCACAACTTTGGGGGTGCGAGTCTTCATCCCTTGGTGCAAGTGTCTAAGTGTTTTTTTTTTTTTTTGCAGGGTTTAGGGGTTTAGGGTTTAGGGTTTGGGGTTTGGGGTTTGGGGTTTGGGGTTTAGGGTTTAGGGTTGAAATGAGGGAGTTATGTACCCTAGAAACACTAAGCTTGGGTTTCAGATCGGGCTTTCGCTAGCGCTTTGCTTTCTCGTTCTTTACATGGAATAAGGGGCTTTGTTTCCCTAGAACCACCCAAGGCAACCCTTTTCTAGGGTTTAGGGTTTAGGGGTTTAGGAGTTTAGGGGCTTAGGGGTTTAGGGGTTTAGGGGTCTAGAGATTTAGGGGTTTAGGGGTTTAGGGTTTGGAGGAACTTTGGCTTCGGAGGGTTTTTAAATTTGGGCTGAGAGATCAGGATTCAAGGCCAAAGTATGGGGCTCAAACTTGGGCGGGGAACTTTCTTGAGGCCCCAAGCCCTAAACCCTGCCCTAAACCCTGTACCTTCTACCCGCTGCGAGCCCTGAACCCTAAACCCCCAAGCCCTAAACCCTCAACCCCCAAGCCCTCTGAGCCCTGAACCCTAAGCCCTGAACCCTAGACCTTCTACCATCTGAGCCCTAAACCCTCTGAGCCCTACACCCTCACCCTTTGAGCCCTAAACCCTCAACCCCCAACCCTCAACCCTCTTTCTCGTCAGCAGCCCAATCTACTGGGCTCCCTGGGTTGAGGCATCAGCAAGATCTCAAAAGGAGGGGAGGGCCCCCCCTTTGAAGCCTAAACCCCTAAACTAAACCCCCAAACCCCTAAACCCCAAAACCCCAAGACCCCTAGACCCCTAGACCCCTAAACCCCTAAACCTCTAGACCCCTAAACCCCTAAACCCCTAAACCTCTAGACCCCTACACCCCTAAACCCCTAAACCCCTAAACCCCTAAAGTCCTAAACCCTAAACCCCTAAACCCTAACCCCTAGACCCCTAGACCCCTAGACCCCTAGACCCCTAGACCCCTAGACCCCTAGACCCCTAGACCCCTAGACCCCTAGACCCCTAAACCCCTAGACCCCTAGACCCCTAGACCCCTAAACCCCTGGACCCCTAGACCCCTAAACCCCTGAACCCTAAACCCTAGACCCCAAACATCCGACTGCAAACAATCACCGACATCGAGTTGTACTACCACATGTTCAAGGACAATAGCAAACTAGAGCAACCCCAAACCCTAAACCCTAAACCCTAAACCCCAAACCCCTAGACCCTGGACCCCAAACCCCCAAAACGCTGAGCCGTATTTGGACCCTTATAGGCCAGTGCTGATTCTTTGAGGAGTATATACCCTTAGGGTATATTCCTTAACTAAGGGGTTTAGGGTTTCAGGGTTACTGTAAACGAGGGGATTACCCTAAGTTGAAGTAAGGATCCTTGGTCTAATTAAGAACCCCAATAGGATACAAAAACAAGAATCCCTATACCACCCTTAGTAAGGAAGATTATTTCTTGCTTTTTCGGTGTTCTTAAGCAATGAGTACTCCCTGAGGGTCCATGTGCCTATATAGCACATACCTGGGCCCTAAAGCTACTATAAGGAAACTCCTTCAAGGCCCCAAAAAACACTATATAGGTACATGGACCCATAGGGACTTAAGTGGTTTTGGAAGATCTGGGATTTTTTTCCCTGCGATGCCATGGCTACGCACTTGCCGCTTCCCATGGCTTCTGCGAGCTGCAGCGGCCAAGGCCCCCAGATGGCGCTAACAAAGCTGGGGTGTAGGGTTTAGGGTTTAGGGTTGAGGGTTGAGGGTTGAGGGTTGAGGGTTTAGGGCTTAGGGTTTGGGGTTTGGGGCTTAAGGCTTAGGGTTTAGCGGTTTAGCGGTTTAGGTACGAAAAGCACAAAACGAAATCCTGGACGAAGTAGACAAGAAAAACTGAAGACAAATACACCATCAACGGGACGCCCACAAAGACACGCAGAACAATAGGCAGGCAGCAGTAGAGAAGCCTGATTCGATATCTCCAGGAAAAATCATACCACCACAGGAAAAGGAGCAGGAGGTACAGTCGCTTCAATATATGCTTCTGAAACCAGAAACACGTGCCCCGCACATCGCGCCAGTTCGTAGTCACTACGCCGTACATAGGGCCGAGAAAGGGGCTGATGAGAAAGCATGGGTTCTCGGTCTCGCAGATGAAGCGAATCTCAGGACCAAGTACGTGCCAAAGGAGCTGCCTTACTTCACCATGGCCCACGGGAAAACCTTTAAACTTCATTATTCCTACTAAAGAAACTCAAAAAAGGTTTAAAGTTCAACTCCCGGCCAAGCAAGCTGCTCATGAACTGCATAGTCATTATCCATGCCCGCTCTATACTCCAGCAAGAGGCGCAAGCAGTCGAAGTCGAAGAGCTTGAATTCCGATTTGCGCATGATCTCCGCGACTTCGCTGGGGCTGGCCCCCCCTGCAGACTCCAAGAGCAACCCTACCTTGGCTGACTTCTAAACCCCTCCGAAAAGTTTAACCTTTAGGCTGCTCCTTGTAGTTTCTACAAAAACCCTAAACCCTAAACCCTAAACCCTAAACCCTAAACCCTGAACCCTGAACCCTAAGCCCTAAGCCCTAAGCCCTAAGCCCTAAGCCCTAAGCCACAAAAGAAAAGCCAGGCTGCCATGCGGTGATGGTCCCACTCGCAGGCGAAGACGAGAGCTGACTTCCTGTTCCGTTCCCAGCCCAAGTCCTTAACTGAGGGTTTAGGGTTTAGGGTTTAGGGTTTAGGGTTTAGGGTTTAGGGTTTAGGGTTTAGGGTTTAGTCCTGAACTGAACTGGGCAACAGCTTATGATTTTTCAGCTGTTGCTTAGGATTCCGAACTTGGAGCCCTCGCATCTTTCTTCAATATTAGCTGTTTCCAGGGATTTCGAAACACCCAAAATCCTCAAAAGAAAAACCCTAAACCCTAAACCCTAAACCCTAAACCCTAAACCCTAAACCCTAAACCCTAAACCCTAAACCCTAAACTTAAACAAAGCTAGTTGCTCAAGTCTCCCTCTGAGAGTCCGTGCGGGCCCGGGCCTCCAAGAGAAGCTCCACGACGTCTGTGTGCCCCCAGCTCCTGGGGGCTCCCAAAAGAGCTCATGGCATGGGAGAGTATTTGGGGTTTAGGGTTTAGGGTTTAGGGTTTAAGGTTTAGGGTTTAGGGTTTGAGTATTTGGGGTTTAGGGTTTACGGGTTAGAAGTACCCTTAAAAACGTAATTTAAGTAGGCTCAAACTATGCAAAAAAAAGTTCCTTACCCTAAGCCCTAAACAAAAACCCTAAACCCTAAACCCTAAACCCTAAACCCTAAACCCTAAACCCTGCAAAGCTTCGCTGCTCGCGTCAGAGCGGAGGCGGGATAGCCAGCCAATGTCAGATTCGGATCCTGTGGTCGTGAGAGCAACTCCTGGGCTGGCTGTCAAGGGATGAAGACTCTTGGGGTTTAGGGTTTAGGGTTTAGGGTTTAGGGTTTAGGGTTTAGGGTTTAGGGTTTAGGGTTTTAGGGATTTGGGGATTTGGGATTTAGGGTTTAGGGTTTAGGGTTTGGGGTTTAGGGAGTTAGGGTTTAGGGTTCGGGGTTTAGGGCTTAGGGTTCCCCTATAATATACGCCTGATATCCTTAGGGATCCGTAGAGAGGGACCCCAAAACCCGAGGGCACAACCTTAATGGTCCAAGGTAGGAACCCCTAGATGTTGCTCAGAAGCTTCCAAAAAGTGGGCCAGAATCAGACGAAAAGCATACCTGCATAACCCTAAACCCAAAAACCCAAAAACCCTAAACCCTGAACCCTGAACCCTAAACTCTAGAAACCCTAGAAACCCTAGAAACCCTAGAACCCTAGAAACCCTAGAAATCCTTTAAACCCTAAAAACCCTAAAAACCCTGAACCTTGCACCCTAAACCCTAAACCCCAAACAGCTCCCCAGGTTCGATGACGTCTGAGAGAACACCACGGGTGGCAGCATTGCAGAGTTCAAGGGCTTGCCGGTCCGTGGTGCTCGCGAAAGCCAGCCTCGGTTGGCCCTAAACCCCTAAATCCCTAAACCCTAAACCCTAAACCCTAAACCCTAAACCCTAAACCCTAAGCCCTAAACCCTAAACCCTAAACCCTAGACCCTAGACCCTAAACCCCAATCAAAGCTTCTGAATCTTCTTCCTACATAAGATTCGCCCACGGAGGGAAACTGTGGTTGAAACCTCCTCAAGAAGTAAAAGGCGTGCAAAACCTCTGAAGCAGATTCCTCTATCGGCGGGGAAAGCGTTTCTGGACCAGATTCTGTTTTACCCAATCAGACAAACTCCTGGGGTAGCCACATGGTCCCTTAACATGGGATCTTCATTGGGGGGGAACCCTTGTACGCCCCTTAAATACCCCTTCTTTGAAACTCAATGGGCCTGTACTTCATAGCCCGTTACAGAAGGTAAGGGACCATACTAAACCCTAAACGCTCAACCCTAAACACTGAACCCCAAACCCTAAGCCCGAAACCCCTAAACCCCGACGCCTTAGACAAACATCCTAATGCCGTGCCGTATGCATATTATAGCAATAAGGGCAGCCTTTGTTGGGTTGGGCATTTTATACGGGCACCCGTAACCCAACAAAAGGCTAAAACGGTACCACTGGGCTACCACCCTAGACTCTACACCCCAAACCCCATCTTGATGATGAAGCATCATATCCCTTCTGCAGGCCTTTTAGCTATGATCAAGTGCAGTATCTGAAAAGGGCGATTTGACTTGTGCGAGTTCACAGGTGTCTTGGCAGCATTAACCCTAAACCCTAACCTCTAATCTAAGGGTTGGTTTCCTTAGGTTATGAGCCCAAGGGCTCTAGGGCTTAGCGCTTAGATTAATTTCCTGGTTGGTCTAGCCTTTGCAAATCTTACTCTAAACGAGAGACATCCGAGAGTCGCTGCTGTGAGCCATGGACTTGAGCATGAGGAGAGGAAGATCTCCCGCGGGCCAGACAGGCCAGACCCCTTCGTCAATGGGCACAGCTTCGAGGATGGCCTCGCCGCCTGCTACACCAGCAGAGATATCGCGAGAAGTGCGTGTGGATGAGACTTCTCTTGAGCCGAGCTATGATACATCCCAGCAGATACAAGGTGGTGAAGCGCTACAACTTGGAAGGTCAGAGGCCAGCGCAGGGCAAGGGCCGAGAGGGCAAGGGCCGAGCAACTCCGAGAACGCGCAGCACTTCAGCTTGAATGAGGCCTGGGAAGCGGCTCAGCAACAGGAGGAGATTTCGGTTAATGACGCTCGAGAACGCAATAGAACGATGAGATCTCTTGATCAGAACGATGGTGGCAATATGCAGATACATAGGCAACGATCTCTTGATCGGGACAACGATGAGACCGCCACGTCTTTAAGACAGACAATTTCAGGGTCCCCAGGACCAGGATCTCTTGATCCAGACGCGTCACGACGAGGATCTCTTGATCCGACCAACGATCCACGGGGAGGTCAGTCAAGTTGGAACGCGTTGGAGGCACTACGAAGTTCTTTGAGATCAGTTGGCTTGGGAACCAGAAGTGATGAGCAGAACTTGGCAGTTGCTGGTCGTGCGCAGCAAGGGCCTGAAGAGAGGATGAGTCCTCTCCCACTGGCAGGGGCCTGCGTTGGGACAGGGCCTCTGGCAGTGCGGGAGACCCCTCAGACTCAGGGAGCTCTTGCGGCGCAGGACCTGGCACAGGTTGGGTCTCGCGGTTTAGGGGTGCGTGGTGTAGAAGGTTTGCTGTACAGGGATCCGATGTCGCATAGCGGGCAAAGCCGGCATTCAGGTAGCGAACTTGCACAACTTGTAGAGGGCATGAGCCAGATGCAGGGTCTTCTGCAGGGTGTCCATGCAAGGCTGCAGAGCCTTGAAGAAGCGCGGAGTGTGGGATCAGGTGGATCTAGAAACACTTACAGCCTAGGTAGGGTAGATATGGAAGCCTTAAGGGCACATTTTGGTGCTTTGGAAATGGATCCATCTGCTCCTAGGAATCCGCCTGTAGCTCCAGGCCTTGATGGTAGGGAACTAGCGACGCCAGAGCATCCAGTAGAAGCCTATCCCATCCCTCTACATGACAGAACGTCGCAAGCGAGCTCCCCGATAGCAACTAGGCCGGTAGAACAACACTTTATCGGGTCACCTGACAGTTTTGGTAGCCAACCTCATGCCCCTTTAACCTCGACATTCCAAAGACCCTTGATGCACTTATGGGAAATTGATGCTGGAGTAGGCCTCAGAAGTAGGGAGAGCGCGAGCGATGGCTCCTTGGACCTGTGGGGACAAAGTAGGGGTGATAAGGGGATAGGAAAAGGGAATCCTGAACCTCGAAGCCCTGCTCCCCTCCAGGCCCCAATCAATTCCTCTCTGCAAGGCCAAGTAGGTCCCAGCATTCCGCCAGATCCCGTGCCGACTGTGGCACAAAGGACCGCTCCGGCCCAGGAGCTTACGGTGTGGATAGGGGATGTAGAGTATGAAGTGGGCTTTGAAGGGGGTAGAGCTACAGTCAAGGGAAGGGTTGATAGAGGTTTGGATTTCGGTTGCAGTAGGCCAGCGTACAGGCCGCCGTCTCCTCCGCCTCGGCCACCCCAAACAACACCGCCTCCAAGCCCCCCAGCACACGTTCCTTTTGTGCATCAGGAAATGACCGCAAGTAGTAGCCAGCAAGCATTTGTGCCAGGAGCTTCTGTGCCTGTTCTGAGTATGTACCCACGCCCTTTGATGGAGTCTATGCCGGACATGAGAGCGCATGATGATGCTAGGGCGTATGCTCCAGATAGAAGCCGTGAAATCATGTTACCAACTCTTGAAATAACTCCAGAAGAGGGACCGCTAGCAGTAGGGGATTGGCTAACGCTAATTGCTCTACTTATCTCGGACTTGGCGCCGGCAGCGTCGACTTGGTGGGGTTTGGTTGCAGCAGAAGCAGACCGACGCTACAAAGTGTGGCTTCAGTCCCCGCCGCTTGAAAGAGCGGCGCTGAAAGGAGCGCTCCCCGAGAATCTGCAGGAACCACGCTACATGCGGTTGGAGCAGAGGACGGTTTCGATGCTCATCAAGGCTTTGCCTAAGGATCTCTCTGAAGAACTCATATCGCAAGGGGATCTGACAACGGTTGGCGTGCTATTCAGGGTGTTGATTAAGGGTCAGCCTGGCGGGGCCAAAGAGCGACAACTTATCCGCTCTTATCTACACAACCCAGGTGTGGCTAGTAGTCCTTCGGATGCGAACTTAAAGTTAAGACGATGGTCACGGTGGGCCTCCCGGGGGAGGCAGTTGGGTATTTCGATGCCTGATCCGTCTCTTCTTCTCAAGGGAATCGACTCGTTGATGGCGGGAGTTCTCAAGAGCTACACGCAAGCCAGCTTTAGACTGTCCTTTGTCAGGGTACAGAGCAGCCTAGACCATGCACCCACGCTGGAGTCAGTCCTTTCGTACTTGAAGCATGTTCAGGCCGAAGCGGAGCTTCTCGAGTATGGGTTGGAGTCAGATCCCAAGAAGCCACGCGTAGCAAAGGCCACTGAGACTGATGATGTAGCAAGCCCAAACGCCCCAAACAACCCTAGGAAAGGATCTCCAAAAGGGAAGCCTAAAGGGAAGCCGAAGGGTAAAGACCAAGAGGGTTCCGGGGGTTCCGGGGGTACAAGGGAAGGGCAGGAAAATAAGCCGACGTGCAAGGGGTACCTAACGCCGCGCGGGTGTGCTTTTGGGGATAATTGTAGAAACCTGCACGACTTTGCAGAAGCTGCTCGGCAACAAGTATGTTATGCTTGCGGAGCCACAGATCCCGCAACGAATCATCGTCGTCCTGAATGCCCTACTCTTCAAGGTCCTCAGTTCAAGAAAGGGGATAAGGGAGGCAAGGGCGGTAAGGGCAACAAGGGTAACAAGGGTGGGCCTCCAAAAGGAGGCAAGCCGAACATTGCAGCGGCTACAGTAGAAACCCCAGGACCTGTCATCGCCGAAGTTGCTACAAACGCATCTACACATAGCGGAAACACCTCCGCAGCTGCAGGGACATCCGCAGAGCAAGAAGCTGGTCGGGTCTTGAAAGGGATTCGTTTGGCATGTCTTCAGGGGCCCGGAGTGGCATCCTTGCAGGATGGGGGGAGTCCGGTTTCGTTTGGTCCGGTTTCGTTTGGTGCTTCAACTTCGGATTTGAAGGTCAGTTGTGGTCCGGGGGGAATTGGGGAGGTTGCTTCGAATTTACAGGAATCACCTAGAAGTAGTGAGGGCGGGGTTCCGAAATGGACTCGCTCAAGGGCAGATGTTCGGTTAGAGCCGCAAGGGACCGTTCATCCAGATTGGCTAGAGCCGGAAGGGGCCAATCGCCTGAGCTGGCTAGAGCCAGATGGGGCCAGCGAGAGCAGGGATCGGCTAGAGCCGGATGGAGCCGACATGGGTGATTTCCGTGAATTGAAGCTTCCAGGGTTTGAAAAGGATGTTCCTAGGTTCTGTACGTTTGGTGTAGAGGTTGTTGTTGGTGAAGATGAGCGTATTTCAGTTGCAGAAGCTTTCTTGGATTCAGGCGCGACTCATGTGTACCGATATGCGCAAGTCAGAGAGTATCAATCTGCAGTGGCCTGTGACATTATGCTTCCGGTAGGTCTATCTGTAGGGCGAATGTCATCAAAGGGGTCCTTGCTTTCCATGGACACGAAGCCTGCGGTAATCCCTCTGGGAAAGGTGGTTGAGGTCCTAGGATGTGAAGTCCGTTGGGATTTTCAGGGACCACTTGTCAAGCATCCACTAAGAGGGCTTTTGGGTGTAAGGACTGTTCATGGCAGGATGGTCCTAGGAGTAGCAGATGCCCGAGCTCTGGTCGATGAACTAGAGACTGCGTGGGAGCTAGGGGTTACTTGTGAAGATTCAAGCCCATCGTTGCGGGTAGTGGAATCTGCGGGGAGCCAAGGGCAACCGTGCGCGTCTGTGAGATTTCTGAAAGCGGAAGAAAACACCTTGGGACTAATCGATGGCGGGGCTACTAACGCGCTTCGTCAAGGATCTGCCAAGGAGCTTCAGCAGGCTAGAGTAGTAAAAGTGGAGTTGGCTGCTGGACAAACTGAGCTTCGGATGAATGAGCAAGGCACCCTGCTCACTGCGCATAGGGTCACTCCGATACTGCCTCTAGGACCCGCGATTGAGTGTCTGGGTATGGTTTTAGAGTGGTCAACAGAGGGGATTCGCCTGACTCACCCTACGAGAGGTGAGCTTCCGGTTACCTTGGTCAAGGGTTGTCCTATGATCGCTCAAGAGTTGCTGATGGACTTGATTCTGGAATTGGAGGACAAGATCAGAGTCAGGGAACTGAGAGTCAAGGCTATGCAGTTAAGTGAGAGTCCGGATTTTGAGATCCAAGGGTCTTTGAAGGAGGCTCTAAATGCCTGTAGGGGAGATGCCAAGAAAGAGTCAGTCGTTCTGGCTGCGTACGCTAAGAAGATCTTCCCGGAGGTGCCTCACGACATCCTTCAGCAGGTCGCTCCTTTGCAGGTGAACCCTGAAACCAACGATGCCCAAACAACAGGTCTGAATCGTAGGGCTCGACGTAGGCTAAAGAAAGCGCAACGGGTGCTGGTACATCTGTTCTCGGGGCAACAATCCTGGAAGGCTAAGCATGATGAGGCCTTTCTAGAGGTAGAATTGAATCGGGGAAGGGACTTGTTTAACGAGTCTCTCTATTCGTATGTACTTCAAGAGATCCTGTCTGGCAAAGTAAAAGGGATACTGGGTGGTCCTCCGTGTAGGACGATGTCACGGTCTAGGGCTAGGTCTCCGGGACCACGCGTTTTGAGGGCGAGACATGGAATCGAGCGGTTCGGGCTAGAGGGATTGACAGGTAAGGAGAGGACTTTGGCGATTCGAGATACCGTACTAATCTTGAGAATGCTCTTCTTGATGCATGTGACTCAGGAGGTTCAGGAAGGGAATGCGTATCTTGGGTTTGAGCACCCCAGGGATCCTGCGGAGCTGGATCCTTCCCCTGAGGCACAAGCGTTGCCATCGCTTTGGGAATGGCCTGAAATCAAAGGGTTAGGGCTGTATAAAGTACGGTTTGACCAGGGCGCTTTAGGGCATGACCATGTAAAACCATCGGTCTTTGCAACGTCCTCGTGGATGGTAGCCGAAGAACTTTCCGACAAGGTTGTTCCTCCGACCGCGCGGTGGATCTCTACCTCTAGTGACACAGAGTCCTTAAGAGAAAGGATGGAGCGCACAAGTAAGGCCTCGAAATGGGCGCCGGGATTGGTGTCCATTCTTCAGCGAGGGTGGGAGTTATGGTCTAGTAGCAGAGAAGAAAATGTGAATGCGGTAAGGGACAGGATTCGGCTTTTGTCCGGGCTCATGATAGATGAAGGAATGGACCCTGAAGTAGTGCACAGAATCTGTAGCGAGCTGAATCCTCCTTTCCCTAGAGTATCCCGCCTTAAGCCGAAGGAGCAGTCCTTTAAAGAACATTGCCAACGTGGGCACGCTCCATGGCGGGGTGACTGCCGAGCCTGCCTAGAATCGGCAGCATTCCACCATCCTTGCCGTCGTAGAAAGCATGCGCATATGTTTTCCCTTTGCGTAGATCTTACGGGTCCTTATACTAAAGGTTCAGATCAGGAGGGCATTGCGCGGTATGCAGTCGTAGGAGTATACACCTTCCCAAGATTCTGGAAAAATGGTGAGCCAGTTGAAGATGACGGACGTGGGGTAGGTGTTATCTCTGAAAACGAGGGAGAAAAAGAGGATATGGGCAAAGCGGGAGAGCAGGACGAGCCAATACCAAACCCAGATGAGTGGGCAGAAATTGAAGGCGAAGAGGAGCCTGCGGCAGATCCACTTCCGGCAGATGTGGACGAGGTAAAGAAAGAGGAGCGTAGATGGAAAGCCATTTGTGAGGCCTCACTGGACCCTCTGCCGGCGATCAGGATTCCGTTTCTAATTCCGGTGTACAAAAAGAGTCCGAAACAGGTCACTGAAGCCGTGGCTCGTATCTTCATAAGGTTAAAGACTTTAGGACTACCTCTTCACCGAGTCCATAGCGACCGCGGAGCGGAATTCGTTAACAAGACCTTCTTATCATGGTGTAGGGCGAGAGACCTGCATGTCACGACAACTGCAGCAGATCTCCCTCAGTCCAACGGCCTTGCGGAGCGCTTCATAGGCCTTATCAAACGACAAGCCCGATCCCTTCTACACTCTGTAGGTGCTAGGTCTAGCGACTGGCCTCATGCGATGAGATACTCGGTCGAAACAATGTATGATGAAGCAATGAGGGGCCTGGGTGTGATTCCTAAAAGGCAACAGCTTCCCTTTGGCGCGAATATCTATGTCAGGGAACGTACCTGGAGGTGGGCATCATGGACAGCGAGAGCAGTTCAGGCCACCGTCCTGGCGCCGTCGGAGCATGTCTCAAAGGGTTGGGTGGTGCGAGTGACCCGCCCTGATGGAACCCCAGTACTCCTAATAACTACTTTAGCTTATCAAAAGGTTAGGGAGCCGGAACCGTTGAATGCACCTCCAGAAGCAGCAGAACAGCCTAGTGAGGCCTTTCCGGTGGACAGTCCGGCTGCTGGTAGTAGACCTAAAGCGCCACGTCCACTAGGAGGTTTCATTACGGGTCGTGAGAGTAGGGTGCCTTCTGAAGCCGAGCCTCCGTTGCATCCACCAGCTGATGCACCAAGTGTCCCCCGTCGACGTATCAGGGCCAAAGGAGGGTTGCGCCACCTAGTGCCGCAAGGGGGAGGACCTGAAATGTTGGGAATGTTGCAGAAGTTAAAGAGTCTTGGAGTCAGCTGGGTGGATGAGGATGAGAATCATTCGGGGTCGGGGGAGTCGGAGGACGAGGAGTCGGGTCATACGATCTTGTTTGCACTTCCAGTAGAAGAAAGCTCATTCAAGGTGTGTCATGTTGAAGCCGTAGATGGGGTGGAACAAGAAGCCAAACTTCTTAGAGAACAGGGAGCTATGTCAAGGAGAGCGGTTTGTGATTTGGTACTTCGGAGTAAGTGGCCTTCGTGTAGAAATCACAGGAGGGCCGATAAGACAACGCATGAAAAGGGTAGGCTAGCGGTTCTTGGTGCTTTTGCTCACGGGGGTATTTATGGAGTCACCCAGGTAACGCACCAAAAGCCAGAAATGGTAAAAACCCTGAACGTGTATCTCCGTCAAGAAGTCCCAGATGCCACCTATACTGCGATCCTGGTTAGTCAGAGGGGTCCTTCAGAATGGCACCGAGATGTCAACAATGCGGAAGGGTCCATCAACTGGGTAGTTCCATTAGGAGATTTTCAAGGTGGCGAAATTAGAGTGTTACCTGAAGGGCTAAGAACCGATGAAGCTGATGTAGATGAGCATATGGGCATCTTGTACCCCCCAGCAAATCATCCAGTGTCATTCAATCCCAAAAGGAGACACAAGGTTCTTCCTCATACCGGGAATCGTCTCGTCTTGGTTGCCTATACACCTCGAGGATGGACTCGTCTTCCAGAGTCGACGATAAAGGAACTTCGGGAGCTTGGGTTTCCGGTTCCTCCGCTGCCTAAGGGATCCGAGCCAGTAGTCAGAGCTGTTTCAGTAGCCTATGTCGGCGACGACAGTAGTGAAGGCGATGGTGGCTTAGGCTGCACCATTGTAGATGACCAGCAGTATGCCATGGATGAGAAGTTGGTAGAAATGCTGCAAGCTGACCTTTACTTTCTCTCACGGGTCTTTTCTTGGGAGTGTCAGTTGGCGTCCGAAACGCTGAGGGAAGCCGGGCCGTCAAACTGCCCAAGCATGTGCTACATCAACATGTTGGACTCGCAAATCCAAGAGCTGCAAGAGGAGTTGCTGTGGATCGATTCCGGGACAAAGCTTGATGGCACTGTCAGCGGGCATGATGACGAGAGGCTAGCCAAGGCTATGATAAGGACACTAGCAGTGAAGGAAAGCGAGAAGGGCCCACAAGAAGAAAGTGAGCCAGAGGTGTTCCTGCAGGCTAGGACTATCGACCCGCAGCAGGCAGCGGGCGAACTTGAAAAGTGGGTCCCCCCACTGTTGGACGAATACACTGGGTTACGCTTTCAATATGAAGCCATCTACCCCATCGACGTGAACCAGTTGTGTGAGGAAGATGTGCAGAGTGGAGCAATAGAAATCCTACCTGCAAAGGTGGTGTTCACGAGAAAGCCACCGGTGGGAAAAAGACGCGCGCGCATAGTGGCGTGCGGAAACTTTCAGCAGAAGACCTGGAGCGATCAAGTTGCAGTTGCTCGTCGAGAGGTATACGCCTCTGGGCTAGACACCATCGCGTTGAGAATCCAGTTGCGACAGGCGTCTCTATGTGGGTGGACCGCTGCAATCCTAGACATAAGAAAAGCCTTCCTGTATGCGCCGCTGCACGAACGGAAGGGAAAAGGAAAACGCATAATCTTGATGCCGCCTAAAATACTGGTCAAGGCCAAGATAATCCCACCGTCGGAGCGATGGGTTATCCAGAGAGCACTATACGGCTTGGACTTAAGCCCGGCGGCATGGAGCCGACACCGTGACAAATGTCTTTCTCAGCTGAAGTGGGCCTTCGAGGGTTTGGAGTACAGACTAACACAGAGCGATTCCGAACCGTCTCTTTGGAAAATCCAGGATTCCAGCAACGCTTTGAAGGGGCTCATTGGCGTATATGTTGACGATATGCTCTTGAGTGCTTGCAGAGGCTTATTGGAATCAGTGGCAGGGGCCATTCAGACGCTTTGGGAGACCAGCGACATTAAGTTTGCGGAGGACGGTTTGCACTTTCTTGGTGTTGATATCCGGCTGCACAATGGTAGGTATTACCTAACACAAGTGAGCTATGTCACCGAGTTGCTGAACAGGCATCCCGAAATTGAGGGGACTGCGTCGACGCCGTATCCAGCTGAGAAGGATCAGGAGACCGAAGAAGAGAATATCCAGATGGAGTCGGTTCGCTTAGCGCAGGGGCTGATTGGAGAATTAACGTGGTTGGCCACGAAAACAAGGTTGGATATCGCGTGGGCGGTGAACCGTGCTTCTCAGCTTTCTAGCAAGCGTCCTAGCAGGGCGATTGCAGTGTGCCAAAACATCGTGCGATATCTCCGAGGAAAGCCGGATTTGGGCCTGGTGTACGGGCCGAAGCCTGCGCAGGGCGTGAAGGTCGAAATGACGGAGGGGACTCTAGAAGTCGCCACAGACGCGTCGTTTGCACCGCTGGGCGAAAAGTCACAAACCGGTGTGGTGTTAAAATGGGCCGGCGCTGTCATCGGCTGGGTTTCCTCAAAGCAGACGTTCGTCTGCCTGAGTTCGGCAGAAGCTGAGCTATATGCGGCCATGGAAGGTATGGTCATGACAGACAGTGTCAGTGACCTGGTACGCGAACTAGTAGGGCAGGTGGCGCCAGCTCTCTATTCGGACAACGTTGCATGCACTTGCTTGATCGCTCTCCCGGCGGGCTCATGGAGAACCCGTCATTTGAGACTTCGCGCGAGAAGATTGCACGAGAGAATAGAGAATGAGGAGCTTCAATGTTTTCACCTACCAGGGGAGGTCATGACCGCGGACCTATTAACCAAGTCGCTTTCGTCTCAGAGGATGCAGAAGCTACTTGACTTGGCTGGAGTCGTCCAGTTGTCCCATGTCTTAAGATGCGCCGTGGTGGTGCTGAGCATCTCCAGAGCGCAAGCTCAGCCATCTGAAGATGAAGAAGATGAAGCGTCATGGGTTCCGCTTCTGCTAGTAATGGGGTTCACGGTCTTAATCGCAAGACTTTTGGAACTATGTTTGCGATGGTGTTGGAGTCAAGGGGCAAGGAGACTTAGAGATCTTCAGGGGCCACCTGAGAACGGAGAACTAGTAGGGTCTGTTCTAGAACAAGTATCTTCGCAGGGAGCTGTAGACGGGTCTGAGGTGACAGTAGTCGCTTTTGGGGATGACGTTGGACTGGTAGGGCCAGAGGATCAGGTCGAAGTTGTGGCTGCGGACTTGATCGCTAGGGCGCTAGAAGAAGAAGAACGAGCCTTGTTTCATAGGTGGTATGCTCTATATGTTGAGCCCTATGATCCCTACGACCCGTTGTTAGATGAGTCCCCATCCCGCAGAGCCTCTCTTGAAGACATTTGGTCGGAACCTCAAAGCCCAAATCCCGAACCTGAAATAGGACAGGGGTCTAGGACCGGGGGAGTAGAACTGTCTCAGGCGGCAGGGCCTAAAACTAAAGCTCCAGATCCTAAGTCAAGTACCCAAACTTCCTTTCAGGGGCACCATCCCTCGTTGAGTTCTGGGCTTTCGGAAGAGTCTCTGGTTTCGGGTGGGAGTCTTGAAGTAGACCCTAAGAGTAAGCCTCCTGCACCAAAACCGCCCCCGGATGGTTGGTTGGGAACCGTTGTAAAAAGGCCTCCGCCCGTGACATCGCAGTCTGTAGCTATCCCTATCCCTAAGCCGAAACTACCGCCTGAAGGTTGGTTGGGAACTGTTGCCCCAAAGCATCCAACCGCGAAGGCACAGTCTGTAGGTGTCCCAAAGTCTCCTCCTGTTAAGCAACCCCCACCAGCTCCGAAATTGAACCCGCAAGCTCATCAGGACATGATATTAATCGCGCAGACACAAGAATTGATTCAGTGGGAGCTTCGCCGAAATCTCGGCCATCAGCCCATTGAAGGGCTCAGAGATAACTTCCACTACATTCCCGAACTTGGTCTGCTGATAAGATGGCATCCGATGTGGCGCCAACAGTTCTTCGACCCAAGTCGGACAGCACTTCCGATATCACTAAGCAGGTTGGTTGGGGATCGTCGGTCTTTCTGTATCTTCAGGGATGGTACCAGTGGCATTCTTGATGACAACTTCAGGGTCACGCGCCAAGGGGCGAACGTCTCAACGATGCAATGGCAGGGGAGAACTGAGTTCCTTGTAGCTCCTCCAACCCCTATAGCTCCTGTACCAAACCCTCCTCCAAGCAAATCGAAAGCCGCAGGTCCCAAACCAAAATCTAAGCCGAAATCTCAACCGAAAGCCGAGCCGAAGCCGAAAACACCACCACGTCGCTTAACACAGTGAAGCGGAAACTGTAGACCTCAAACAAGGCGTACTCCTAGAAGTCCTGATTCCTAGTCTTAAGTGATGTAGGTTTTGGGTGTTTAGATAGGGTTGACGGGGTAAGTTCTCCTTCCTTTGGGGCCAGTAGCGTCTTAAAGGGTTTTCTAGGTCCTATGCTTGGTACAGATAAGTATGTGGACACCGTCTTGCGTAAGCTGGTTTTCCGTAGTCTTGAGCGTCGCAGAGTGTTTGAAACCGCAGTATCGTTTAGAGCATCTTGATCGTAGGCAGCCGGTAAGTGCTGCTATTGTTTCCGAGAAGGGGAGCTCGCTGGACTTTTGGGATTCCTGTCCTGTCCTTAGGCGTCCCCCCGTAGATCTCCTTTAGATCTCCGTTGTTGGTGTTGTTACGCAGAAAAGGCCTTGAGCTTTGAGCACTCACTCCACGGCCTAACAACTACCTGGCCAAGTGTTTGAAAGAGTGGTGTGCCTTAGATATGAGTTTGCATGCTGCAAAGGGGGAGTCTTGATGATGAAGCATCATATCCCTTCTGCAGGCCTTTTAGCTATGATCAAGTGCAGTATCTGAAAAGGGCGATTTGACTTGTGCGAGTTCACAGGTGTCTTGGCAGCATTAACCCTAAACCCTAACCTCTAATCTAAGGGTTGGTTTCCTTATAGGAGTCGGGGTTGGGGCTTCGGGGTACATGGCTTGGGGTTTTCGAAAGGGTCTTTCGGTTTGGGATGAAGAATGAGGATGTGGGGTTACCTTGTATTCTGATGAACACCTCACGTGTCCGGGTGCAGCTAAAGGCCGAGAACGTGTTGTTCTGCCAGGCTGGTGTCCTTCTTGGTCGCCGTGTGGCTGGATTCCCAGAGAGTCTAAATGCTTTCCCTCGCTCCAAGGAGGGAGGGCAAGGAGGAGGACGTGGGGAGCAAGGCGTGCAAAGGCAGGTGACAGGCATCCAGCGTGTGTCACTTCACAGCGCAGTACGTCTTTTTGGCCTGCAATGTCTGCACATCCGCATGGTGAGGAAGCTTTGCCAGCTTTATCGGCTCTGTCTGTGGCCTTTGTAAGCAGGTATAGCCTTCTTTCGCAGCATGCGCTGCGCTCTGGCAGTGCAACCGAATGAGTGAGTAGTGGCAGCCTTACTGACCCAACACACAGCGGGTAAAAGGCTGACACCCCGAAGATTAGAAGTGTCAACGGAGGCGGGGCTATGCTATCTTTACTCGAACACAACAAGTACCTTAAGACGATCGTCGGTCATTCAGTAGCCACTTTAGGATTCCCGCGTGGAAGCTTACCTGCTCAAGGACACCGTAACCACCGCGCCTTGTCGATCTTCGCCTTTGGGTTTTGCTCTTCGAGGACGTCCTGTCACTGAAGCCGGCAGCGCGAGGAACTCCACCAAAGCAAAAAAAAATACTAATAACAACAATAATAATAATAGTAATAATGGTAATGGTAATAAGAATAATAATAATCATCATCATCATCACAATAGTAATAGTAATAGCAATAGTAGTAGGAATAGTAAGAATAATGGTAATAACAATAATAAAAGAAACGCGGAGTCCTGCAGAGCCTTCCGATCTGCCGAGGAGATCCCGGCCTTGACGGGTGTGACCCCTCCAACCCGAATGGTGGACCATGCTGTAGGGTTTAGGGTTTAGGGTTTAGGGTTTAGGGTTTAGGGTTTAGGGTTTAGGGTTTAGGGTTTAGGGTTTAGGGTTTAGGGTCGCACGTCCACGCGCAATGCGGATGCTGAAACTCCCCCTGAGAAAGGGACTGCTAGGTCAGCAACTTTCACCTGGCCAGTGCGGCATGCCTAGCACGAGGTCCCTGGCTCTGCAATCTGGACCATAAGAAGGCGAGCCAAACGAGATGCTTGAGTAGCACGACAGTCCGAAACGCCAAAAAGAATAGAAGTCTGCAGCAGCAACGCTGCGAGTCTGAGAGCGCCCTCTTCAAGTAAAGCCCGTCAAATCCCTTCTAACAATGCGAAGAAGCAGCTACAAGAAGCAAACGTGCCGGTTGCGGCTTTGACCCAAGGAAGACAGTGCTCTGTGAATTTGTTCAGCTTTACAGTTTACTTCCTGCCACAGAAAATCAGCCAGACGCTTCTTCAGACTTGCCAGCAAGACCGGATCCTGCATGTCGAAGTGCTGTATGACCTGGCACCACGGAGGGCATGCGAGGCTCAAACGCCTGAGTGGGAACTACCTGAACCTGAGGCAGTGGAAGGTAGTAGTAGTAGTAGTAGTAGTAGTAGTAGTAGTAGTAGTAGTAGTAGTAGTAGTAGTAGTAGTAGTAGTAGTAGTAGTAGTAGTAGTAGTAGTAGTATAGTAGTAGTAGTAGTAGTAGTAGTAGTAGTAGTAGTAGTAGTAGTAGTAGTAGTAGTAGTAGTAGTAGTAGTAGTAGTAGTAGTAGTAGTAGTAGTAGTAGTAGTAGTAGTAGTAGTAGTAGTAGTAGTAGTAGTAGTAGTATCTAGCCGTCGCAAGACACATCAAGCTTCATGTTGGTACATTCATCAACCCCATACACCCGGCCACTTCCCCAAACCGGCAGCCGAAACCCCGACAGCTTCAAAGCCCTTGGCAGGCAATTCTCTTCGCGGACAGAAAGCATGCACATGCAAGCGGAGTCTTCCACCGGAAGACAGGAGCCTCAAGGCCAGACAACAAACGCGAGAAGAGCGAGGCGACGGGGAGCTACGGCTGACATGCAGTTCTTCGCCGTCCTGCGATTTCAGCAGCCGATTCAGCAGCTTGCCCCGTGGCCTGCAGCCTAGTAAAGATACCGTCCGACCATGAAACCTTCCTTACAACTAGGTCCTCTCAATTCTGCAATGCTGCCTGGTCGTGCTGCTCACGGTGCAGAGGCGAGGCCGCCAAGAGCTTCTTCATCAGCTGGATCTGCCACAGGACTTCACATGGGTGGTTGTCAAAACTATGGTCCCCTTTTTGGATCCCTAAAAATTAGGGGTGCTTTCAAAAGGGATCATAATTTTGACAACCACCCACATGCAGCAGGGATCATAATTTTGACAACCACCCACATGCAGCAGGCGTTCGGGGGGTGGGGTTCCTATGCCTTCGCCAGGGACATGGGGGTTCTCTCTCGGGATCCAGATGCAGTAGTAGTGTTTTGCAGAAGGATGCAGAAGGCATCATTCAAGCTGAACCCTCGACCCCTTGAGAGACTTTTTGCTCGTGCCGGTTCCCCCCAGCGCGCGAGGGAGTCCCTCAGAAGGCCACGGCGAAGCCCAGCAGACCCAGGGCCAACGAGATCACCTGGGCCCAGGTCTATTTGGGGTCCAGCGTCTCCCCCCCGAAAGCTCCTTGCGTTCACTTAGGGGTTTAGGGCTGAGGGTTGAGGGTTGAGGGTTTAGGGTTTAGGGTTTCGGGTTTAGGGCTTGGGCTATCTTAGGATTTAGGACTGAAGGCTCAAGGTCTCAACTGCAATGTACCTGACTGCAATGTACCTGACTGCAGCAAAGTGTCCGCCCTGCCACTGGAGCTCCTGTCCTGCACAGGGATGTCAGGCGTGCGGCATTGTCGCTCGGTGGTATTCCCTTGCCTCGTCCTTCTTGGCTTCTTCCGTGGTAGTGGTCTGTCGGAAAGCAGCTTGGAGCTTTCAACAGAAGTCTATGCTTCAACAGCACAACTAACTCGCTATGTTCTCTTTGCTAGGACGCTGCGGAGGAAGGGCCACAGGCGGCAACAGGTGGACACGAGGGTATGTGCCCTGGGCACTACATGGGCACTAAGGCTTGAAGCTTGAAACGGGCATGAAACGTCTCTTTGAGGGTTTAGGGTTCAGGGTTTAGGGTTTAGGGCTTAGGGATGCCGGAAACCATACTTGTACAACCACAATCGACGCGTTCAAAGCAACACAGGCCTTCACGTCGCTGACGACCACCTCCTGCAGGCCAAGTTTTAGGCTACCCTGACTGGAGGGTCTAGGGTTTAGGGTTTAGGGTTTAGGGTTTGGGGTTTAGGGTTTAGGGTTTTGGGTTTAGGGTTTAGGGTTTAGGAAGAGGGACGGCACGGTCAAACTGGAGCACCGCAGCCCTCAGCATGGTTCCAAAAACAAACTGAGATCCTTCGTGTGGACGTCGACGGACACCTCCTTAGCAGGCTCGCAGCTGAAAATGCACAGGCAGAATGTGGCAGAGAGTCACACGACCCTGACCAGCCTCCAGCAGCAGAAGCCAAAACCCCCCAGCTGCCTCTAGCTCCCGAACCACAAAGACTAACCTTATCTGCCACCAGTGGGTCCGGCTTGTCCGGTGCAGAAGCTTCCGAGCCCTGCCAGAGGCAGGGCTTTAGTGTCAATTGATCCTACATCGCCCTGCCAAGACGAACCTTGCCCAGCTTCGGAGCACGTCACAAGTGGGCCACCGAAAACAACGAAACCCAAAAATGCCTCATACAAAGGGTGCCTTGGTCTCATTCACCACGACGGTGACCTGGTAGCACAGACATGCTACACGCTACATCTACCGTAACGATCACCCATCAACCTGTCTCTCCATGGATGGGTATATATACGACTAGGCCAATCTATGTTTATAACATACATATACATATACATATACATATACATATACATATACATATACATATACATATACATATACATATACATATACATATACATATACATATACATATACATATACATATACATATACATATACATATACATATACAGAAACATATACATATACATATACATATACATATACATATACATATACATACACCTATACATCTACATATAGATATACATATACATATACATATACATATACATATACATATACATATACATATACATATACATATACATATACATATACATGTGCATCGGTCCTATATGCCAAAGAAGGGTGGATGCCAGTAGTGAAAGAGGTTCAGGCAAGCCGCATCAACCTTCTCATCGTCCGGCAGGGGGCCCTTGTTGTGCACCGTAACTTCCTTGCGAGTCCAAAGGTGGCAGTGGGGTCATCATTCAGGTACGGATGCTCGGAAAAGCCGATTAGGAACAAGAACAAGTCCCCCCCACCCACCGTAGTCCCACGGCAACCAGGGTCTCCTCCAGCTACTCCAATTCCCCACACCCTTGTCCCGGAATCCGGGAGAAAAAACCCAAACCGCTAGGTTGCGAGGGCTGCTCGGATCAAAGCATCAGCCGTGCGTCGGGTCCGGTTGCATCCTTCTTCTCCTTCGACTCGTCCGGCACGATCTTGGTCTGCCAGCCAGGATTGCAGGATCCCTTCAAGACACGCCTGCTTTGTGCTGAGCACAAAGAAAGAAGTGTTGCCACAAGTCCTGAAACCCAGAACCTCAACCTAACCTAAACTCCAACACCTGTCTAAAGTCCGAAAATGTTCCACACATCCCGAGTCCAGCGGCCTTGCCCTGGTTGTGGGGGTCATGGATCCCCTCGGCACATGTGATGGAAGGGTTTGAGGGTTGAGGCTTCGATCAATCCAGAGTTGAAGGTGAGGGGACTCCTGCGGGCTTTTAGAGCTGAAAGAGTTGAGGCGCTACAGTTCGGAAGGAATTGGATGCTAAAGCCGGAGCTAGTACAGCGGCAACGTACTGGTAGCTCCCCAATCCTGAAGCCACAAACATCAGATCCCGACTTTCGAATCCCTTGCAGCACAGGGCACCGACTTCTTGGCATCCCAGGAATTCGCTAGAGGCTCAGCGACGGAAGAAAACAGGTTTATTGCAGGGCTGATTCCCCCAAACCAAACCTGAAGACCCTTCGGTTTCTAAACGTGCTAGATTGCCGGGCGAATAACAGGGATACGGTCATCATGGATGCTTGCATTGACATGGCGCCTCCTTGTCGTCCACGACGACAGTGACCTGAGTAACATCAAAAGGCGCACTGCTCAGAGCGGATGAGCTCCAACAAACGAATCAGACCCTGCAAAGTGTATTCTATACTAGTAGATACATTTTACAACACATTGTCATACATTATTGTATATTGTTAAAAAATGTGTTGATATTTGATTCGTTCTCACATATTATTGTATTTTGTGTAGTAGCATTTATGATTATATGTTCCTATATATTATGTATACTATTATGTGTTAGTATATTTCTTTTCATTACTATACATTAGTTCATCTGATTTTGTAGTATGATTTATTCCTATATATTTCTCGCTTTTTAACATATTAATACATATTTTCCCTTTTATACATATGTATATGTGGTTCTATATGATGACACATTCTTACATAGCAATACTACATCATATTATACATGATTCTTTCATATCCCATTATGCGATTTCTGACTGACTATGATAGATTACTGTATGTTACTACACAGAGACAAGCAGCATCGACCTTCGCATCCTCATCATCCTTCTTGCCCTTCTTGGCGTCCTGGGCCTCTTCCTTCTCCATCTCCTTCTCGACTTCCTTCTCCACGTCCTTGTCGTCCTCCTTCTTGTCCTCATCCTTCTTGGCCTCTTCCTTCTTGTCCTCCTCCTTCTTGGCCACTTCCTTCTTGTCCTCCTCCTTCTTGTCCTCATCCTTCTTGGCCTCTGCCTTCTTGTCCTCTTCCTTCTTGGCCTCATCCTTCTTGGCCTCTTCCTTTTTGGCCTCCTCCTTCTTGGCCTCCTCCTTCTTGGCCTCCTCCTTCTTGTCCGCTTCCTTCTTGGCCACCTCCTTCTTGGCCACCTCCTTCTTGGCCACCTCCTTCTTGTCCTCCTCCTTCTTATCCACTTCCTTCTCCTGGTCACACATGCAGACACTTCTCCAGCGCAAGACAGGCAAGCCTTGATGTGTTCGGGGGGGCCTCCTTCTTCGCCACTTTCTTGACATCCTCTTCTGCCTGCTGGGTCTTCTCATCCTGCGGTGGGACTATCAAGAGTTTAGGGTTTAGGGTTTAGGGTTTAGGGTTTAGGGTTTAGGGTTTACGGTTTAGGGTTTAGGGTTTAGGGTTTAGGGTTTAGGGTTTGTTGGTTCCTGAATGTCCGAAAGGCACTCAGCGTCCTTGGGTTCGGAGAGGATCTCCAGCTGCACATCGTCCAGGCTTGATTCAGATGCCTGAGCGTGTGGGGTGCATAGGCTTTGGCAGCCATATACATCATGATCAATCTTCTGGATACTATGTGAAATTTCACTACCTGATCCATGTTCATGTTCTAAACCTTGGCCTAGTGGAGCATCAGAGCAAGCCACCTGCCAGGTAAAGATGAGCCTTCAGACTCACTTCTTGAACCCCAAACTCCCTTAATGCTGCTTCTTTTGCTGAACGGTAGCCGCTCTGTCGACATCCTGTCAATGCTAAACCCTAAACGCTGAACCCTGAACCCTAAACCTTAAACCCTAAACCTCCTGAGATGCCAAGGCCACCTTCTCCAGCAACGCCGAGTGCGGCTTCTGCATCAGTCGCGCCTGCACAGCTGCCAGGAGCAGCCTCAGGACGCGACTTCAAAAAAAGAAACCTCCAAGAACCCTAAACCCTAAACCCTAAACCCTAGACCCTCAATTCCTGGAGCTGACACTGGCTGCGCAAAGCACACCACTCTCTCCACTGGCTGCCGAGGCACACCACGGCCAGAGTTCGCGAGCAAGCACCTGCCTTGGCGAAATCGTTGAGACTCAGCTAGTTCATTGTTGGGATAATATTAAAATTTGAAATTCGCATTCCTTATTGGGTTTAAGTACCCTTGAACATGGAAAAGGTTACCCAACTATGACAAAGTCAAAGTGTTGAGGGCAAAGACAGTCCGTCGTCTACTGTCTACTTCCAGTCAACGCCGTAGTAAACGAGGATGTTGCGAATTCGCCACATTTGGCCGCATCAAAGCTTCTGAAATACATCTGCATACATCCACCCTTGTTGTCAGGCTTCGTGCTTGATTTCTACCCGCACTCTTTTTTCTAGACTCGAAAAGCGGGGTTGATCTGGGGTTGAAAGCTTGCCCACAGAAACTTCATTCCCCCCCCCAATGGGGGGGGGGGTAGTCCCCCGGGGGGGGGGGTATGCGGAAATAGGTCGCTGCCTATTCTGTCCTGTGCCTCATGTTAGGGGGGGGTTGGGGAGTCTCTTCGGCATAATGTTGCCAAAACGGAGTGCCCTTTCTTTTTCAAATTCACCCAGAGCCTCGGGCCCGGCTCGCTGGGGCTGCAGTTTTGGCACATGACATCAACACATCTTAAACAAAGAGGTCATGGAAGAGGTCATGGCGAGAGAGATAGAGAGAGGTACACCTGATACATGTTGCTCGCGGCCTATTTTCTGACCCCCCCCCCCACTGTCTCCAGAATAGGCCGCCGGAACTACCCAAAATAGGCGGGGACCTAAGTACCCCCCCTCCCCAGATACCTATTGATAGGGGGGGGGAATGAAACTTCAGAAGCCCTCGTGGACCTGTCACTTGTGGTTCGGATAGTTTCGGCGTCTCCCTTGCAGCTGCGGTCAAGTTGCCATGGTTCCGACGTCGGCTGGATGGCTTCGTTGAGGCGACTTGGGCTCGACCGCTCTCGAGCGCTGTGGCGGCGGAAAGCAGACACTAATTTACTGGATGAGGAAAGCCAGAACTACTCATACGTAAACCGAAGAAGCTAAAACTCGAGATCCTGAAGGCTGAAACCCAAAAGGATCCCTAAGCCCGACTGTGCCCGAAGCCATCAAAGCGCTGTCGAAACTTATCCCGTCCTCTCTGCGTCGCCTGACTAGGGTTGCAGGCTTAGGGCCCAGAAGTGGCTGGCTCAGGAGTGGGTTGCCTGGGCCTAAAGCCTAAAACCCCGCCAGCTAATCATCCAGGGACGACGAAACCATGCCATCGAAACCCACCTTCCTTTTGGCACCCTTTCCCAAGCTCCCAACCACGGCGCGGCAACCGGGAAGACCTCCTCCGCCATCACCCTCCTCCCCCTCAAAGAAATGGCCAGGGCTGCCAGGTCAAGGAGCGCAGTTTGCTGCGCCTGCTTGTCTTCGAACTCCTTCGGTGCATTCTTGATACTTGTAGCTTGGAAACGCATATGTTTAGGTAGTGCGCAGATTTGTTGCATGCCTCCATACTAACAAGTTTCCCGAGGTTGCTTAGCTTACCGAAGTCCCTACAAAGAACGCTAACACCCCGTCCCCCTTCTCAAAGCTCTGAGCCCTCGACTCCTAAATCCCTACTTCCATCTACTTCCATACCAAGAACACTAGACCCTACAGCCTTAGCCCTGAACCCTAATCTAGCTGCTAGCTGTCCTCAACAGCTGGAATCGCTTCGATGTGGACTGCTGGCAAGGCCACGTGCGGGCTAGGCCTGAGCGTTTCGGGTCGGGGTTGGGGGGGTTTGGGGTTTGGGGTCAAGGGCTTTGGGTTGTTCAGGATTTGGGGTTTGGGGTTTGGGGCTTAGGGCTTAGGGGTGTTGAGAGTTTAGGTCCCCACACTGTACACCCCCAACAAATGGGGAGGCGGTGGAAATGGAGAGACAGAAGACAGTTGCAGAGCGGAAGCTCTTTTCTTAGCGTCGCGGGTCATCTTTACGAGCTCTCGCAGTCAGCCGCAGCGTTCCTGTGTTAGAGATGATTTCCACAACCTCAGCGCCAGGAGCCCAAGGAAAGAACAACGACAAGGACTTCGGGCTGTGGATCCTGCACCGGCACAAACACTTCATGCAGCTGGCGTGCCGCGAGGGCCACGCGAGCCGTGCGGGCCGTGCCGCGCGTGCCATGTGCGTGGGTCGTGGGTGCGTGGGTGCGTGGGTGCGTGGGTGCGTGGGTGCGGGGGTGCGTGGGTTTTTGGGTGCGTGGGTGGGTGGCTGGCTGGCTGGCTGGGTGCGTGGGTTTTTGGGTGCGTGGGGTGGGTGGCTGGCTGGCTGGGTGGGTGAGTGGGTGGGTGGGCGTGTGAGTGTCCGTGTGCCTCTCTGTGCGTGCGTGTGTGCGCGCGGGTCCCGTCAAAAGGAAACCATGTTCATGTCCGCAAGTTCAAGGCTGCCTTATGGGCCTTCTTCACCTTCCTGCAACATGCCAAAGGCCCATGTCCGAGATGCCCGTACTTGAACTTCTTGCCCTTTCACCACCTTTCATGCAGCAGCGAAAGCTGCAATCCCAAGCCACGGTGACAGACAACTGGGGGAGCCAAGCAAGCGCGAGTTCGGGTCCACAGAGCCTACTATTAGTGATGAGACCGATCAACAGCTCTCTGTCGAACTACACCCTAAATCGTAAACCCTAACCCCTAAACCCTAAACTCTAAACCCTAAACCCGCTTGGTTCGGGAAACAGGATTTTGCCTTCTCCGGATCTGGCAGCTGGGACTTGTGCAAGATGCCCTGGACGAGGCCTTCAGGGTCACAGTGGGTCGACCTCTGAAGGCTCTTTGAAATGGGGGGGTTTACGGGTTTAGGGGACCCCCAATAGAGACCCCAGAGCCCCCAAATGGTAGGATTCCCTTACAATAAGGACCCCCGGAAAGGTACCCCAAAAATTTTCGGAAACCCCCAAATACCCCTAAACCCTAAACCCTAAACCCAAAACCCTAAACCCTAACCCTAAAGAAGCCAAATTTCGGAACCTCCAATCAATTGGGTTCCAAGGGCTCCAGCGCCTCCTGCTTCCGGGACCGACACATCCACCCAGACGCTCCAGTAGGAAGCGTAGCGCACGGTGGCTGTAAACCACTCCGAAGGCCTGACCATCACGTCATCCTCTTTAGGGTTTAGGGTTTAGGGTTTAGGACTCAGGATGCTTTAAATGGGATCTTCGTTTAGGGTTCAGGGTTTAGGGTTTCGGGTTTAGGGTTTAGGGTTTAGGGTTTAGGTGACCATCACGTCATCTTCCTCTAGGACTTAAGGTTATGGGGGGCAACGTCGAATTGAAGGTCGTGAACTGCTGCATTGGCCACCTCGCATTCTCGAAGAACGAGACAGGGTCCTGCCGAGGTCAGCGTCTGCAGAGCCCTTCGATCTGCAACAGCCCAGAGACTCCAAAACCCCTTAATTAAGGAATATACCTTAAATCATATTAGGGTTCCTACTATAATTTAAGGTATATTGCTTAATTAAGGGGTTTTGGAGTCTCTGGGAGCCGCTGAAATTCGCTGAGCACGGTCCTTCAACGTCGAAGCCGGGTACTCAATCATGGACAGACCTATGAAGCCATCCCGTGAAATTCGATAGACCTCAGCGCTTGCATGGGTACGTGGAAGGGGGTCATCTACAAGTAACGCAAGCTCGAGCTGTTGACTGCGACCCAGCCTGCAACACAAAGAACTAGTCAGACCAAAAAAGCAACATGAACCCTAAACCCTAAACCCTAAACCCTAAACCCTAAACCCTAAATAACATCTTGAGCCGAGACTCCCAGACATCTACTTCCTCAGGGAATGACAGCAATGCTTTCGGGCAAGAAGTTGGGGCGCGAGAGGGCTGAAAGACCGCAGGCAAACGCAGTCCTCCCCCACGGAGACCACGTCACCGGCATCTTCCACATATCCTCAGTCTTGGGTCAGCATAGCACCGGAGAGTTGAGAACTGGCACAGCAGCAGAATCCGAACCCTTGCTGCGCACATGCCAGATCCTTCATGCAAGCAGCTCTCTGCCATCCGCGAGATGCGCGTCAGAACTGTCGACTGGAGGCCTGCAAAGGGTTCACTACCAGCCTGAGAACTGGTACTTTGTGAGCCCTAACCCCTAACCCCCCAAAACCATAACCCCTAAACCCTAAACCCTGAACCCTAAAGCCGAAACCCTAAACCCTAAACCCTAAACCCTGAACTTCCCTGAGCCCCATGAACTTCCCTGAGCCCCGAACTTCCCTGAACCCTAAACCCGAAATCGTTTGCCAGCGCGGGGTCGGGTGGTGGCTCGAAGGTCTTGACCTCTCTCGATTCCTTTGAGGTAGATGTGAAATGGGGGCTCGTGGCGAAGAGGGCGTAGAGGGTTTGCAGGGCTTGCTGGGGTTCAGGATTTCAAATCAAATTCACTGGAAAAACCCCTCCTCAATGACCCTAGAAGTCTACCCGCCCGTTTTCCAATGAAACGCGTGCGTAATGAGCTAATGAAACGGCCAACACACTCAAATCGGAAGGCGCGAAAAAAGCTTTGGAAAAAGCATTGGGTCTAAAAGACACGTGTTCTATATAATGGCCTGCAAGGAGGGGTACCGGTTTGAAAAAAGCAAGAAACAAACCATGTCTCTGTGAACTGGCCGACGCGGGAAAGGATCAGAAAGGATGATGGAGGCGGACAAAAAACATGTTTACGATACCGGAGGCCAATAGACTCACTAGACTAAGATTTCGCTGTGTCTTTTTGAGCGCAAAAATCCCAAAATCACAACAGCTGGAAAACCCCACATAATCACCCATGCAAGCAGGGATATTTTGCTGTGCAAGTACTGGTTCCTTATTACTAAATGCTGCATTGCTACTTTTATTGCAGGAATCTTCTTCGGTTTACATTGTCCATCAGATAAGATTTCAGCACAATGTCTCTTTTGCTTGTTGAACAGAGAAATACATACTATGGATGTTCACGCCATCTACATTCTAGCCGTGTGGCATTTGTCTTTCTTTGTACTTTCTTCACCTATTTTTTGCACTCCAAAGTTACTTCTTCTTAGTGGGAACAACATGTTTAACCTGTAGCACAAATGAGTACATGAGGATCTCCCCCCCCCGGTGGGTACCGTTGGGGGGTGGGGGGGGCCGGGGGGGCCGGCCGAGCCCTGATCATAGCGAGCCAACCTTCAATAGGCCCAGATTTGGGTCTTTGTACGGTGCGTTCTAGGATGCCCAGATTAGGGTTTGGGGGTTTGAGGTTTAGGGAATTTGAGGGCACTGGGGCGTGGAGTCAATATCAAGTGCTCTGACAGGTCTGATGGACCAAGAGGCCTGCGAATTGCGAGCCAGCCTTCAACTTTCCATTTAGGTGTTTCTGAAATCCGGGGTTACCTTATAGGGGTCCTTATCATAAGGGAATCCTACTCTTCGGGGACCTGGTGTTGGGGTCTCCGATTCTCGTAAAACCCCCATGTTGGTCTATAGGGTCCGGTTGACATCAGGGCCGCCAAAGGCCACTAAAACCCGCGACACTCCAGGAAACCCGGCACCCCTCAGAGGGCCTATGTCCATGAAGGCGCCGTACTTTGACAGACGGCGCACCAGCCCACGCAGCTTTTGGCCGACACGGAGGGCGTCCAGGGATACCTGGGGTCACAAGGCTTTAGAGCTACCTAGTTGAACCACCTTGACAATTGGAGGATTTGATATGGGCAGCCTTGAACCGAAATTCAACAATCGCAGAACAGAGTTCTGCAAAAAGACTAGACCTGCTCGGGGAGTGCTTGGGACGACACGGGTGGGAACGCGGGGGCATGGCTCCAGAGCGTTCGCATGATCTCTGAAGCCTCCAGAACATTGAGGCGAAGTCCACAAAGGAGCAGTGCTCTGCCACGGCCATGTAGAAGTCGACAGATTCTCAAAAAGTGGGGGGGGGCCGGAGCAGCCGTGGCTACCCGTTGCATCTATGCGACTTAACTAACTTAACCCTCAACACCCTCGTAAAAACTCACCGAACCTTCACCCTGACCCTTGGAGGTTGCAGAGGGTTGGATGGGCAAATTCTTGATCCGCAGAGGCTGAGCCAACACCACCTTTCCATGCCTGCGGCTTCGGCCTCAGAACCTGAAGTTCCCGGTCACTTCTCATTCTTGCCGCGTATGCGGGAAGGACAGCGGAGGCATCTTTGTCTTGCAGATGTCGAAAGTTGCTGAAGGCAAAGGGCTGGCATGCCGCGCTCGTTGCTTGCAAGTAAAAGCGTAGGAACGCTTCGGTCGGGCAGCTTGTGTCCCAAAAGGTCCTGCAGTACATGCCCGGTCGCACGCGTGGGGCAGCGACTTCAACGCATGTGCTCTCAGGACCTCTGCCTGAGCCGCTTCTTGATCAAGAGTCTCTCTGTTCACGCACCCCGTTTGTCCCAAGCTGCGCTCTCAACCCCCTGAACTGGGAAATCAAGAGGTTCAACTTAGGCACCTGGTCTACGAACCTCCAGTCCACCAAATCGAAACATCAATCAGGCCACACGGCTTTTCACATCTTATATTATATATATATATATATATATATATGTATATATGGCTGGTTGTCAAAGCTATGGTCCCTTTTTGGACCCCTATTATAAGACGGCACCTAATATTTAGGGTACCCCAAAAGGGATCATAATTTTGACAGCCACCCATATAGATATGGGGCTTACGAGAATAGGGGACCCCTGACATAGACCCCAAATAGTAGGCTCCCCTTCTACTAAGGACTCCAACAAGGTAACCCCCCCAACATCGTAAAACCCCATATCTTATCACCCGCACTCTTTGCGTTTGAGGGACCTCCCCTGGATCCAACACGTCAACCTCGGCTTTCTCGTCGGTGCGGGAAGCCTTTTGGGACGCCTCCGCCTGGGAGGCGGGCGGCTTCTCGGATGCCTGGCGTGGGGAATGAGAACGTCCAGCCGACTTCGGTTTAGGGGGCTTGTTGCATCACCCGGGGGCCTCCAGCCGAGCCACCAGATCAGGCTTGCGGCCCGAGACCGGCAGGCCAAGGGCGCGGAGGGCGGCCTTGAGGTCCAACACCTTGGGTTGGGGGAGCTCGATGCTTCGTAAGATCTTATAAACATATTTGTAGATATATATATATATATGTATTTATTTATTTATTCATTTATTTCTTTATTCATATGTGTTTATTTGTTTATATATATATATACATATAATGGATTGTTACAGAACTGTTGCCTGGAAAGCAAGACATGGCCTCCCAGCCTCACATCTTGGCTTCTGGGGTTCGAGGGTCCCAATCTTGGGCATCCCCGGAGCTCTGCACTGAGCACCCCGCCGTCATCTCCCCGTACGCGGGCGCGGCGCCTGAGAACGCTGAGGACTGCGGAGGCCATCTTGGGCCGTTACGTGGAGGTTCATGGTACTTGCATTAGGGGCACTTAAGGGGCCTTGTAAGTGGGTTATAAGTAAAGTTAATAATGGGTTCAGAAGTACCATGAACCCAAGTGCGTGACTATCTCATGCAAGGCGCCCGCTGGCTCCTCCGCTTCCCCGGCCTGTGCCACCTGACATGCGAGAGTCAGAAGAAAAAAGAGAGTTCAAGGCTTGGGGCATCTTGCTCCTGGGTTGAGGAAGTGGTATCTTGAAGTCATCTCATCTTAGGGTGACTTGCAAAGCCCTCTAAGCCTGATAGAGCTGTCGTGTCGTCGCCAGGCACCGAGAAACCCAATGACAAATTAGGGAGAATGGGAGGGCGAGAGCTACGGATCACCTGTTCAAACGTGCTCGACCTGACAAAAGTGATCTGATAGCTCATGTTCCCATCACCCTGCACCGACGACCCGAAGCTCCGAAACCGCCCACACCACATGGCTGAAGTGACGGACACTTGAGTACATTTGGAATCTTCCAAAACCAAAAAAACCGCCAGCCTCAAGGCGTTCGATGAGCTCCTGCTTCCTCCCGGAGACCTGGCGGGAGAGTGCCGGGGACTGAGATTGTACGAGGGCACTGCCAGTGTGGTTTAGGGTTTAAAGGGTTTAGGGTTTTTAGGGTTTAGGGTTTAGGGTTTAGGGTTTAGGCTTTAGGCTTTGGAGCTGCATCTGAGGCACCGGAAGCGACAGCTGCCGCAGCTTCTCGCGGAGCTCCACGACCGTGAATTTGTCGAAGCTGGCCTCCTCCAGCTCAGATTCTCCCCGGTGGTTCAGGGTTTAGGGTTTAGGGTTTAGGGTTTAACCCTAAACCCTAAACCCTAAACCCTAAACCCTGAACCCTAAACCCCCAGAATTCCCCAGCCCTGAGACACTTCTGCTAGACACTGCGGCAGAGGCCAGCCGTGAAGGGTCGAGGGAAGGACAATCCTCAAGTACATCACAGCTAAAGCCAGAAAAAATAATAATCGTAATAGTAATAGTAATAATAATAATCATCATAATCATAATCATAATAATAATAATAATAACAATAATAACACACACACACACACACACACACACACACACAGAGGCCCGCCAACTTGGCCAAAACCATCTGCACAAAGCGAGGCACAAAGTGCTGCCTAGATCCGCAGATGCGAAGCTGTCCATCTTTCGCGAACAGAGATTCTCTGCTTTGCCCTGTAAAGCTGCAACTTCCACAGCACACCAATCCCTGGCGGCCCCTAGAGACATGTATGTATGTATGGCGTGACTGCACCCTGCCACAAGTGTGGGTAACACCCCTAGAGACACACGGGCCACCGCCCCCCTACCACAAGGGCTGTCATGGGCTGCAATGGGCGATAGCCGTCACCATCTTGCACATGGACCACCCTAAACCCTAAAACCCTAAACCCTAAAACCCTGAACCCTGAACCCTAAACCCTAAACCCTGAACCCTGAACCCTAAACCCTTACCCCTAAACCCTGAACCCTAAACCCTAAACCCTTCAGCCCAGGCCATCTGAGCCCGACAACCTAAAACCACACGAGCCCCTCAGCCCGAGCTCCTCAAGAGGTCCGACCTCTTGAGCTGCCTGCAACACGGTGAAGGGTTTAGGGTTTAGGGTTTAGGGTTTAGGGTTTAGGGTTTAGGGTTTAGGGTTTAGGGTTTAGGGTTTAGGGTTTGAGGCAGCAAAGGTGAGGATGTAGTGTTTCGGGCACTGGGGGGGGCCGAGCAGAGATCGGCTGGGGCGTAGGGGTGCCTCGGCTTGAGTGGGGTTGAGAGCTTGGAGCTGCTAAAGTTTCCCATGCTGCTCCAGACACTGGAAGCCGCAAGACTAAATTACAAGCCATGACCATCAAAACCTACACTTGGCTGCACTCAGGAGGGCAGCTAAAAATTAAAATTTTAGCTGACTTATTAAGAAACCCAATAAACCCAAAAAAGGAAAACCCTAAACCCTAAACCCAAAAAAGGCAAGGATCTAAAGTTACGGTAAAGTACCACAAAGCTACAATTCCCGAAGCTCGGCCTTCTTGCGTGCCAGAAGAGCGGTCCTGCAGTTGGAATGCTGAGACTTTATCCCTAAACCCTAAACCCTAAACCCTAAACCCTAAACCCTAAACCCTAAACCCTAGTGGGTTTTCTGACTTTTGGGAGGCGTGGGGTTCTTAGGTCGAAGGGCTCAGCTCACGTCTGAAAGCCAAAGCGCCTTTGTCGGCAGTCCGCACGACCTGCCATGGGCGCAAGAAATCCCCCCGAGAGGCTCCAGGACTTCCCACCACCACAAGTATCAGTCGGGGCATAAACTGTTAAGACCCTAAACCCTAAACCCTAAACCCTAAACCCTAAACCCTAAACCCTAAACCCTAAACCCACTTCTGGCCAAGCACTCCAGGCCTGGTCCAGTCTCCCGGAATCCCGCGATGCGGTCGAAAGGCACCGACGACGGCCAGCCTAGGCGGATTTACAGCTTTACTGGGCATGCAATAACCCGACTTGGAACCCTAATTATAACCCTAATTATATAACCCTACTTAGAACCCAAATTATAACCCTAATTATATAACCCGAATTATATACATACATAACCCCAATTATATAACCCTATCAAGAACCCTTCTTATAACCCTAATTATATCCCTAGTTCTGCGTATGACTCCGTCTGACTAGTACACCAGTATGTCATGACCCCGTCTTGCTTTGAGTAGGCTGGGCGTTGTTGCTGGCCAACTGACAAAGTGCACAAGGTTGCGGTACATCACACAGATTTCCTGCTCTTTGTTAGCCAGCGGTCTGTTTGCTTGGCGGTTCCTTGGCGCTTGAAGTTTTCAAGCTTTACAAGGGGACTCGGCAAGTCACCAACGTGTTAATCGAGGGCACTGAGATCAGTGGGAAAACAGGGTGCTCTGCACATCACTGTCGGCTCAGAAGTGATGGGAGTAGATCATGGCCTCGTAGGTGGGGTAAGGGTAGAGAGAGGACTCCATGAGGCTCTCTGCCTTGTCCACCTTGGCCCGGAGGGCAACCATCTGAGGCTTCACGGTGTCGCACAGGTAAGTGGCCTCGTCCGCCAGAGAGGTGTGGGGCTTCGCGGCGATGAGCGACTTCAGCTTCTCCAGCTCGTCCACGATGCTCTCGTACACCGCCTTGCGGCCGCCTGCGAGCTTGTCGAAGCCCTTGAACTTCTCCAGGTCCTTGGCACATGCTGGCATGTAGCCAGTCTCCACCATCTGGATCATGGTCTCAACCTCGCAACACATGCAGGAGATGTAGTTCTCGTACATCACTTCCTGTCGTGCCTCGGTCTCCTCCTTGGTGTAGATCTTCAGCGTCTCAAGGAGCTTGGTGTTCTTCTCGGAGCTCCAGGTAGCCACTGCCTTGGGCGTGGTGTTCAGGTTCGGCAATCCTCGCTTGCTTGCCTCAACCGGCCACTCTGCCGAGTAGCCGTTTCCGGTGAAGATGACGTGCTTGTTCTCGGAGTAGAGCTTTGCCACGGCATCGCGATGGCTCATGCCACCCTCAATCAGGCTGGACAGGTGCGCCATGCCCGCAGACATGATCGCATTGCAGACCATGATGGGCAAGCAGCAATTCTGGGAGGAGCCGACGGCACGGAACTCGAAGCGGTTGCCGCAGAAGGGGAACGGGGCCGTGCGATTGCGGTCCTCGACGTTGGCCTCGATGTGCATGGCAGCGCTGCAGCCCGTCGACTGCTTCTTCTTCTCGGCCTTGTAACCCAGGAGATCGCCGCCGGAGCAGATGCTCTCGACGAATGCCTCGAATCCCTGACCGGGATACAAGGAGATGATGGCAGGAGGAGCCTCCTGTGCGCCCAGTCGGTGGTCGTTGCCAGCGCTCGCCACGGTGCAGCGCACCATCTCGTTGTACCTGGTCTGAAGAACACATGCAAAAATCAGTTGCAGAAATCAGATGCAGGCCTGACCTCAAAAGAACGGACATGCTCCGAATCTGTGAGGAGGAGTAAGAGGGAGAGTGCAAGGGAGAGTGAGAGAGGGAGAGGGAGAGGGAGAGGGAGAGGGAGAGGGAGAGGGAGAAGTGCAGAGTGCAGATTGCCAGATGTGGAGAGCTGAGCGGAGATGGGAGATTGGGGGGCTGAGAGAACCCTTCGCATTCTCTCAGAGCCCAATTCTACGAACTCGCATGTTGCCCAAGAGCAACCGAGGTGCTGCGCCAGGCCGTAGGACAGGCAGGCAATGGCCGTCACGTACAGCTTCGCACCAGCCTCGTTCTTGCCCGGGTAGAAGAAGTTCAAGCCGGTGTCGGTGCCGATGGACCAGTTGGCGTGCTTTCCGCTGCCGTTGATGCCGGCAAAGGGCTTCTCGTGGAAGAGCACCTGCAGACCCAGCTTGGCGGCTTCCCGGTTCATCACCTCCATGAAGCAGACGTTGCTGTCGCACGACACGTTGGCGGTACGGAAGACGGGGGACATCTCATGTTGTCCCGGTGCCACCTCGTTGTGCTTCACAGCCATTGGGCACCCGATCTTCAGCATCTCAGCCTGGACAACGTCCAGCAGCTTCTGCACGCTGCCGGGGATCGCCTGGAAGTAGTTCAGGTCTCCTTGCTGATGGCGGGTAGGCAACTTGCCGAACAGCGTGCGGCCGGTGTTCACCAAGTCCGGCCGGGCCTTGAAGTGCTCGGCACTGAGCACGAAGAACTCCTGCTCCCATCCCAAGTAGCTGAACATGCACTTTGCATCGGTTCCGATTCCAATGTTCTTCAAGAGGCGCAGGCCGTGGAGGGTCACCGCATCCATCGATCGCAAGAGAGGCGTCTTCTCATCGATGCATTTTCCGAAGTGCGTGACGAAGGCACACGGAATGTACAGGCAAGCATCCATCACGAATGGAGGGGAAGAGCGGTCCCAGGTGGTGAAGGCGGCTGCGGAGTGGGTCACTCGCAGGCCTCCATTCGGGAAGGAGGAGCCATCCGTCTCACCCTGGAAGAGGCGCTCCGCTGGCAAGCAGGCCTTCATCGGCTTGGTGATGTACTTGGAACCGAACTCCAGGTCCATGAGGGTGTCTTTCTTGAAGGCTCCAAGCATGCCGCCGACGGCGCCACCTCCGCCACGCAGGGGGAAGAACCAGTGGGCGAAGTCGATGGCACCGCGCTCGCGAGCCCATGCGAACATGGTGTCGGCGATAATCTTCATGTCGTCCTCCGGGGTTGGGGCCCCGCTGACCAGGCACTCGTTGAAGCGCTGCACGACGGCTGCAGGGAGCTTCGCTGCCATGACGGCGTCGTCGAACATGCAGGTGCCCATCGTGGTGATCGCGTCGGAGGCCATGGCTCAAAATGCGGGTGTGATGACCAGCCTTGCCGTGTACTTCGAGCCGAGATGACTGCCATGGGTCAGAGTGTGTCCGAATCTGACAACCACCATGTAGCGACAGAATGTGGCAGAGTGCAAGTCCAAAGCATGCAAAAGCAACATCCATCATGTTGAGTGCCAATGCTGCGCCAAGTGACCAAGGAAGGCCAGCACCCCCGGCAACATCCATGATGCTCCTGAGCAAGGGGAAGAGAAAACTAGAATGGACAGACCTTCTATTCTTCAGTTCCGATCTAGACTGAGTACCAAGCACAAGGAAGGACACACACACACACACACAGACAGACACGCAACTTCCACGACCCGTTTGCACGCAGCATGGTGATACCTGGGTCCTACGTTGTCCTACGTGCTCCACACAAAACATTAAACCATGTGACTCTCCAAGTCACCAAATCAAAATTTGAGATTGCCTCGCGTCAGCCTCGCGACAGCAAGAGCCGTCATGGCAAGGGTGTACGAAGTACAAAGTCACTAAGTGCAATGCACCGGAATTTGCCGGAAAAAGTCTGGCGTACAAGCGGAGTACGTTGCCTCCGGCTCAGAAGTGATGGGAGTAGATCATGGCCTCGTAGGTGGGGTAAGGGTAGAGAGAGGACTCCATGAGGCTCTCTGCCTTGTCCACCTTGGCCCGGAGGGCAACCATCTGAGGCTTCACGGTGTCGCACAGGTAAGTGGCCTCGTCCGCCAGAGAGGTGTGGGGCTTCGCGGCGATGAGCGACTTCAGCTTCTCCAGCTCGTCCACGATGCTCTCGTACACCGCCTTGCGGCCGCCTGCGAGCTTGTCGAAGCCCTTGAACTTCTCCAGGTCCTTGGCGCATGCTGGCATGTAGCCAGTCTCCACCATCTGGATCATGGTCTCAACCTCGCAGCACATGCAGGAGATGTAGTTCTCGTACATCACTTCCTGTCGTGCCTCGGTCTCCTCCTTGGTGTAGATCTTCAGCGTCTCAAGGAGCTTGGTGTTCTTCTCGGAGCTCCAGGTAGCCACTGCCTTGGGCGTGGTGTTCAGGTTCGGCAATCCTCGCTTGCTTGCCTCAACCGGCCACTCTGCCGAGTAGCCGTTTCCGGTGAAGATGACGTGCTTGTTCTCGGAGTAGAGCTTTGCCACGGCATCGCGATGGCTCATGCCACCCTCAATCAGGCTGGACAGGTGCGCCATGCCCGCAGACATGATCGCATTGCAGACCATGATGGGCAAGCAGCAATTCTGGGAGGAGCCGACGGCACGGAACTCGAAGCGGTTGCCGCAGAAGGGGAACGGGGCCGTGCGATTGCGGTCCTCGACGTTGGCCTCGATGTGCATGGCAGCGCTGCAGCCCGTCGACTGCTTCTTCTTCTCGGCCTTGTAACCCAGGAGATCGCCGCCGGAGCAGATGCTCTCGACGAATGCCTCGAATCCCTGACCGGGATACAAGGAGATGATGGCAGGAGGAGCCTCCTGTGCGCCCAGTCGGTGGTCGTTGCCAGCGCTCGCCACGGTGCAGCGCACCATCTCGTTGTACCTGGTCTGAGGAACATATGCAAACTCAGCTGCAGCAATCAGATGCAGGCCTGACCTCAAAAGACATTCTGCCAGGCATCCGAATGCTCCAAGGCTGTGAGAAGGTGTGAGAGGGAGATGGAGAAGTACAGAGTGTAGAGTGCGGAGTGGAGGGTGGACAGCTGGGAGTGGAGATGGGAGGTTGGAGGGCAAAGAGAATCCTTCGCATTCTCTCGGAGCCCAATTCTACTGACTCGCAAGTATTCGCATGTTGCCCAAGAGCAACCGAGGTGCTGCGCCAGGCCGTAGGACAGGCAGGCAATGGCCGTCACGTACAGCTTCGCACCAGCCTCGTTCTTGCCCGGGTAGAAGAAGTTCAAGCCGGTGTCGGTGCCGATGGACCAGTTGGCGTGCTTTCCGCTGCCGTTGATGCCGGCAAAGGGCTTCTCGTGGAAGAGCACCTGCAGACCCAGCTTGGCGGCTTCCCGGTTCATCACCTCCATGAAGCAGACGTTGCTGTCGCACGACACGTTGGCGGCACGGAAGACGGGGGACATCTCATGTTGTCCCGGTGCCACCTCGTTGTGCTTCACAGCCATTGGGCACCCGATCTTCAGCATCTCAGCCTGGACAACGTCCAGCAGCTTCTGCACGCTGCCGGGGATCGCCTGGAAGTAGTTCAGGTCTCCTTGCTGATGGCGGGTAGGCAACTTGCCGAACAGCGTGCGGCCGGTGTTCACCAAGTCCGGCCGGGCCTTGAAGTGCTCGGCACTGAGCACGAAGAACTCCTGCTCCCATCCCAAGTAGCTGAACATGCACTTTGCATCGGTTCCGATTCCAATGTTCTTCAAGAGGCGCAGGCCGTGGAGGGTCACCGCATCCATCGATCGCAAGAGAGGCGTCTTCTCATCGATGCATTTTCCGAAGTGCGTGACGAAGGCACACGGAATGTACAGGCAAGCATCCATCACGAATGGAGGGGAAGAGCGGTCCCAGGTGGTGAAGGCGGCTGCGGAGTGGGTCACTCGCAGGCCTCCATTCGGGAAGGAGGAGCCATCCGTCTCACCCTGGAAGAGGCGCTCCGCTGGCAAGCAGGCCTTCATCGGCTTGGTGATGTACTTGGAACCGAACTCCAGGTCCATGAGGGTGTCTTTCTTGAAGGCTCCAAGCATGCCGCCGACGGCGCCACCTCCGCCACGCAGGGGGAAGAACCAGTGGGCGAAGTCGATGGCACCGCGCTCGCGAGCCCATGCGAACATGGTGTCGGCGATAATCTTCATGTCGTCCTCTGGGGTTGGGGCCCCGCTGACCAGGCACTCGTTGAAGCGCTGCACGACGGCTGCAGGGAGCTTCGCTGCCATGACGGCGTCGTCGAACATGCAGGTGCCCATCGTGGTGATCGCGTCGGAGGCCATGGCTCAAAATGCGGGTGTGATGACCAGCCTTGCCGTGTACTTCGAGCCGAGATGACTGCCATGGGTCAGAGTGTGTCCGAATCTGACAACCACCATGTAGCGACAGAATGTGGCAGAGTGCAAGTCCAAAGCATGCAAAAGCAACATCCATCATGTTGAGTGCCAATGCTGCGCCAAGTGACCAAGGAAGGCCAGCACCCCCGGCAACATCCATGATGCTCCTGAGCAAGGGGAAGAGAAAACTAGAATGGACAGACCTTCTATTCTTCAGTTCCGATCTAGACTGAGTACCAAGCACAAGGAAGGACACACACACACACACAGACAGACACGCAACTTCCACGACCCGTTTGCACGCAGCATGGTGATACCTGGGTCCTACGTTGTCCTACGTGCTCCACACAAAACATTAAACCATGTGACTCTCCAAGTCACCAAATCAAAATTTGAGATTGCCTCGCGTCAGCCTCGCGACAGCAAGAGCCGTCATGGCAAGGGTGTACGAAGTACAAAGTCACTAAGTGCAATGCACCGGAATTTGCCGGAAAAAGTCTGGCGTACAAGCGGAGTACGTTGCCTCCGGCTCAGAAGTGATGGGAGTAGATCATGGCCTCGTAGGTGGGGTAAGGGTAGAGAGAGGACTCCATGAGGCTCTCTGCCTTGTCCACCTTGGCCCGGAGGGCAACCATCTGAGGCTTCACGGTGTCGCACAGGTAAGTGGCCTCGTCCGCCAGAGAGGTGTGGGGCTTCGCGGCGATGAGCGACTTCAGCTTCTCCAGCTCGTCCACGATGCTCTCGTACACCGCCTTGCGGCCGCCTGCGAGCTTGTCGAAGCCCTTGAACTTCTCCAGGTCCTTGGCACATGCTGGCATGTAGCCAGTCTCCACCATCTGGATCATGGTCTCAACCTCGCAACACATGCAGGAGATGTAGTTCTCGTACATCACTTCCTGTCGTGCCTCGGTCTCCTCCTTGGTGTAGATCTTCAGCGTCTCAAGGAGCTTGGTGTTCTTCTCGGAGCTCCAGGTAGCCACTGCCTTGGGCGTGGTGTTCAGGTTCGGCAATCCTCGCTTGCTTGCCTCAACCGGCCACTCTGCCGAGTAGCCGTTTCCGGTGAAGATGACGTGCTTGTTCTCGGAGTAGAGCTTTGCCACGGCATCGCGATGGCTCATGCCACCCTCAATCAGGCTGGACAGGTGCGCCATGCCCGCAGACATGATCGCATTGCAGACCATGATGGGCAAGCAGCAATTCTGGGAGGAGCCGACGGCACGGAACTCGAAGCGGTTGCCGCAGAAGGGGAACGGGGCCGTGCGATTGCGGTCCTCGACGTTGGCCTCGATGTGCATGGCAGCGCTGCAGCCCGTCGACTGCTTCTTCTTCTCGGCCTTGTAACCCAGGAGATCGCCGCCGGAGCAGATGCTCTCGACGAATGCCTCGAATCCCTGACCGGGATACAAGGAGATGATGGCAGGAGGAGCCTCCTGTGCGCCCAGTCGGTGGTCGTTGCCAGCGCTCGCCACGGTGCAGCGCACCATCTCGTTGTACCTGGTCTGAGGAACACATGCAAAAATCAGTTGCAGCAATCAGATGCAGGCCTGACCTCAAAAGAACGGACATGCTCCGAATCTGTGAGGAGGAGTAAGAGGGAGAGTGCAAGGGAGAGTGAGAGAGGGAGAGGGAGAGGGAGAGGGAGAGGGAGAGGGAGAGGGAGAAGTGCAGAGTGCAGATTGCCAGATGTGGAGAGCTGAGCGGAGATGGGAGATTGGGGGGCTGAGAGAACCCTTCGCATTCTCTCAGAGCCCAATTCTACGAACTCGCATGTTGCCCAAGAGCAACCGAGGTGCTGCGCCAGGCCGTAGGACAGGCAGGCAATGGCCGTCACGTACAGCTTCGCACCAGCCTCGTTCTTGCCCGGGTAGAAGAAGTTCAACCCGGTGTCGGTGCCGATGGACCAGTTGGCGTGCTTTCCGCTGCCGTTGATGCCGGCAAAGGGCTTCTCGTGGAAGAGCACCTGCAGACCCAGCTTGGCGGCTTCCCGGTTCATCACCTCCATGAAGCAGACGTTGCTGTCGCACGACACGTTGGCGGCACGGAAGACGGGGGACATCTCATGTTGTCCCGGTGCCACCTCGTTGTGCTTCACAGCCATTGGGCACCCGATCTTCAGCATCTCAGCCTGGACAACGTCCAGCAGCTTCTGCACGCTGCCGGGGATCGCCTGGAAGTAGTTCAGGTCTCCTTGCTGATGGCGGGTAGGCAACTTGCCGAACAGCGTGCGGCCGGTGTTCACCAAGTCCGGCCGGGCCTTGAAGTGCTCGGCACTGAGCACGAAGAACTCCTGCTCCCATCCCAAGTAGCTGAACATGCACTTTGCATCGGTTCCGATTCCAATGTTCTTCAAGAGGCGCAGGCCGTGGAGGGTCACCGCATCCATCGATCGCAAGAGAGGCGTCTTCTCATCGATGCATTTTCCAAAGTGCGTGACGAAGGCACACGGAATGTACAGGCAAGCATCCATCACGAATGGAGGGGAAGAGCGGTCCCAGGTGGTGAAGGCGGCTGCGGAGTGGGTCACTCGCAGGCCTCCATTCGGGAAGGAGGAGCCATCCGTCTCACCCTGGAAGAGGCGCTCCGCTGGCAAGCAGGCCTTCATGGGCTTGGTGATGTACTTGGAACCGAACTCCAGGTCCATGAGGGTGTCTTTCTTGAAGGCTCCGAGCATGCCGCCGACGGCGCCACCTCCGCCACGCAGGGGGAAGAACCAGTGGGCGAAGTCGATGGCACCGCGCTCGCGAGCCCATGCGAACATGGTGTCGGCGATAATCTTCATGTCGTCCTCCGGGGTTGGGGCCCCGCTGACCAGGCACTCGTTGAAGCGCTGCACGACGGCTGCAGGGAGCTTCGCTGCCATGACGGCGTCGTCGAACATGCAGGTGCCCATCGTGGTGATCGCGTCGGAGGCCATGGCTCAAAATGCGGGTGTGATGACCAGCCTTGCCGTGTACTTCGAGCCGAGATGACTGCCACGTGTCATAGTCATGCGTGTCCTCTTCTCTGTCTGATGAGCACTCTCCTTTGTCACCTGAGCACCTGCACCTCGGCCGACCCCTGGTCCTTTGCATCCAGAGAGCCGAAATCTCACAAACCTTCCCCCAGCCAATACAAAGATCCCAACACTCTTCGCACGCCACTTTTGCCACAGCACGGCAGGTGCCTACAGTGTCCTACGCTCTCCACACAAGACCTTAAACAATGTGACTCTCCAAGTCACCAAATCAAAATTTGGAGATTGCCTTGCGACGGCAAAGCTGTCATGGCAAGGGTGAATCAGATGCTAAACTAAAAGTGTTGAGTACGTTGCCTCCGGCTCAGAAGTGATGGGAGTAGATCATGGCCTCGTAGGTGGGGTAAGGATAAAGAGAGGACTCCATGAGGCTCTCTGCCTTGTCCACCTTGGCCCGGAGGGCAACCATCTGAGGCTTCACGGTGTCGCACAGGTAAGTGGCCTCGTCCGCCAGAGAGGTGTGGGGCTTCGCGGCGATGAGCGACTTCAGCTTCTCCAGCTCGTCCACGATGCTCTCGTACACCGCCTTGCGGCCGCCTGCGAGCTTGTCGAAGCCCTTGAACTTCTCCAGGTCCTTGGCGCATGCTGGCATGTAGCCAGTCTCCACCATCTGGATCATGGTCTCAACCTCGCAGCACATGCAGGAGATGTAGTTCTCGTACATCACTTCCTGTCGTGCCTCGGTCTCCTCCTTGGTGTAGATCTTCAGCGTCTCAAGGAGCTTGGTGTTCTTCTCGGAGCTCCAGGTAGCCACTGCCTTGGGCGTGGTGTTCAGGTTCGGCAATCCTCGCTTGCTTGCCTCAACCGGCCACTCTGCCGAGTAGCCGTTTCCGGTGAAGATGACGTGCTTGTTCTCGGAGTAGAGCTTTGCCACGGCATCGCGATGGCTCATGCCACCCTCAATCAGGCTGGACAGGTGCGCCATGCCCGCAGACATGATCGCATTGCAGACCATGATGGGCAAGCAGCAATTCTGGGAGGAGCCGACGGCACGGAACTCGAAGCGGTTGCCGCAGAAGGGGAACGGGGCCGTGCGATTGCGGTCCTCGACGTTGGCCTCGATGTGCATGGCAGCGCTGCAGCCCGTCGACTGCTTCTTCTTCTCGGCCTTGTAACCCAGGAGATCGCCGCCGGAGCAGATGCTCTCGACGAATGCCTCGAATCCCTGACCGGGATACAAGGAGATGATGGCAGGAGGAGCCTCCTGTGCGCCCAGTCGGTGGTCGTTGCCAGCGCTCGCCACGGTGCAGCGCACCATCTCGTTGTACCTGGTCTGAGGAACAGATGCAAAAATCAGCTGCAGCAATCAGATGCAGGCCTGACCTCAAAAGAACGGACATGCTCCGAATCTGTGAGGAGGAGTAAGAGGGAGAGTGCAGGGAGAGTGAGAGAGGGAGAGGGAGAGGGAGAGGGAGAGGGAGAGGGAGAGGGAGAGGGAGAGGGAGAGGGAGAAGTGCAGAGTGCAGATTGCCAGATGTGGAGAGCTGAGCGGAGATGGGAGATTGGGGGGCTGAGAGAACCCTTCGCATTCTCTCAGAGCCCAATTCTACGAACTCGCATGTTGCCCAAGAGCAACCGAGGTGCTGCGCCAGGCCGTAGGACAGGCAGGCAATGGCCGTCACGTACAGCTTCGCACCAGCCTCGTTCTTGCCCGGGTAGAAGAAGTTCAAGCCGGTGTCGGTGCCGATGGACCAGTTGGCGTGCTTTCCGCTGCCGTTGATGCCGGCAAAGGGCTTCTCGTGGAAGAGCACCTGCAGACCCAGCTTGGCGGCTTCCCGGTTCATCACCTCCATGAAGCAGACGTTGCTGTCGCACGACACGTTGGCGGCACGGAAGACGGGGGACATCTCATGTTGTCCCGGTGCCACCTCGTTGTGCTTCACAGCCATTGGGCACCCGATCTTCAGCATCTCAGCCTGGACAACGTCCAGCAGCTTCTGCACGCTGCCGGGGATCGCCTGGAAGTAGTTCAGGTCTCCTTGCTGATGGCGGGTAGGCAACTTGCCGAACAGCGTGCGGCCGGTGTTCACCAAGTCCGGCCGGGCCTTGAAGTGCTCGGCACTGAGCACGAAGAACTCCTGCTCCCATCCCAAGTAGCTGAACATGCACTTTGCATCGGTTCCGATTCCGATGTTCTTCAAGAGGCGCAGGCCATGGAGGGTCACCGCATCCATCGATCGCAAGAGAGGCGTCTTCTCATCGATGCATTTTCCAAAGTGCGTGACGAAGGCACACGGAATGTACAGGCAAGCATCCATCACGAATGGAGGAGAAGAGCGGTCCCAGGTGGTGAAGGCGGCTGCGGAGTGGGTCACTCGCAGGCCTCCATTCGGGAAGGAGGAGCCATCCGTCTCGCCCTGGAAGAGGCGCTCCGCTGGCAAGCAGGCCTTCATGGGCTTGGTGATGTACTTGGAACCGAACTCCAGGTCCATGAGGGTGTCCTTCTTGAAGGCTCCGAGCATGCCGCCGACGGCGCCACCTCCGCCACGCAGGGGGAAGAACCAGTGGGCGAAGTCGATGGCACCGCGCTCGCGAGCCCATGCGAACATGGTGTCGGCGATAATCTTCATGTCGTCCTCCGGGGTTGGGGCCCCGCTGACCAGGCACTCGTTGAAGCGCTGCACGACGGCTGCAGGGAGCTTCGCTGCCATGACGGCGTCGTCGAACATGCAGGTGCCCATCGTGGTGATCGCGTCGGAGGCCATGGCTCAAAGTGTGCCTAGCGGCCGAGCTCAGAAGACAAGGAAAACTTTGGAGCCAATGCTGACACACCGATGCACTAACCCCTCATGCATGTCATGCAGGCGTTGACTGTCGGAGACTGCTTCAGACTGCCACCGTCTCCTCCGACTCTTCTGGCATGGCGAGGAGCAGCTACCGAGGCCATGTGCTCGCGGCAGCACCCATCATGCATGGACAGGGTGCTGAGTATGGACTTGGACTGTAAGGTTGGCTTCGTGCAATCAAATCCTGCGAGCACGGTGAAGCACACTGCAGTACCACTGGTCCCATGCCAACATGCATCACTACAGCGGTGCGCAGACGCAAAGCCCTCTACAGGTCTCAGCCAAGCAACTGGCGGCAGGCGAACGTTCAGCACTTCTGGCCCCCAACGTCCAATCAGGAAGACGGCAGAAGGCACCGAAGGAAGCACCCTAAACCCTAAACCCTAAACCCCAAACCCTGACCTCCAAAGCTCCCCAGTGCCTTGGGCCCATGCTGGGACAGCGTGCCTACGCGCCGGACCCGGTATCGGGGCATCACCTTGCAGGAGTGTGTAATCGTGCACAGCGACCCA
>CAJNDS010000114.1:363354-493354 GCA_905221605.1 Symbiodinium natans
GGAGTGCGCGGCTTGAGGGCGGAAGGATCTTGCAGAAGCATTTAGTGAATACTTATACTTGGCTTTTGGACATGCTTGGGCATCTTAAGGCTGTAAGCCGGATCACTGGGCTTCCCTCTATCGGCCAGAGGCCCCAAGAGAAGCTTCCCCCCCCGCAAGTCTTTCCACGCCATCGAACATCCAACCTGGCCTCGTAAAGGCCAGGAGCCCTAGGCCTGGGGCAGCTCGGCCTGGGAGAGGAACCAAGGGCTCGGCAAGCAACAAAACAGTCAAACCTGTCAAACCCTAAACCCTGAACCCTAAACCCTACACCCTGAACCCTGAACAGTTCCCAGGGCTGCCTCTCCGTCATGCAAAGCTACATCCCCACCATCGACGCCACGCGATGTTCGGCAGTGCGGCCAGGGCACGACCAGCAGATGCCCCAGGCACCAGAAGTGTGCCGTGCGCCCACAGGCGCACGCTGTCTAAGTCTAAGCCTTGGTACGAGGGTCTCGGCTCAAGGTTCTGAAGGTGCCAGCAAATAACTGCACGCAGCAACATACAGGGCATGCAGTCACTTAGCGTGGACTGCACACAACTGTACGCCAACGGGCCAGCAGAATTACCAGCGTTGGCTTCCGCATGACATCAGTCCCCGAGGACAGGGCACTAACATGACGGCGAAGACAGGCACGCAGGAAGAAGGCAATGGGCATACCACACGGTACACGAACCTGAGCTTGCCATACCAAGAGACGTCTACGTTGGAATGTTCCCCTTTTCCTAACAGTCCTTAATAGGGATTATAGGAGGGGGTACTGTAATGGATTACAAGAGGGGGTACTATAATCCCTATTAAGGACTGTTCGTATAAGGGGGAACATCCCAAGGTTTACAGTGGGTTTTGACAGCCACTTTCGGAGGCCCGGCCTGGGGGGGGGCTCCTAGCCTCGGAGAACAGGCCAACGGACAGCGAGCGGCCGTGCTCAAAAGGCTAAGCGGCGCAGTCGTTTGTTGCTCTGGTTGACTGGGCTAATGCCTCGAGGCTGCGCGGAGGCCATATGGATACGGTTTCTATGAATGTCTGATGCATTTCAGTGTCTTTCCAGATCTTCCTATCCAGCGGAATGCATCGCATGCATGGCCTCTCTGTTCGGTTTGTGGGTGCGGTGCCCATCAGGAACTGTGGCTGCAGGCTCAAGAAGGTGGTCTTGCAGTGTCAGCATGTTGCAACCATGTTGGACACTATCCGTGGAGCCAACCGCGCGAAACAAGCCAGCGCTGCACGCCTGCGAAGCTCGCGCGCCGCTTGAAGCGGCATGAAAGTTATCATAAGTTATCCCACTGCTCACTTTACGATCGTGAAAGGTACCGCAACGTCAGACTGAAAAAACCCCTCCATCCCCCGCCCTTTCAAGTGCAGGCATGGGCAGACGCCTGGGAGTGCAGCGAAGATCCCAGGCTTCGGGCCGAGGATTTGGCTCTGGGGCTCAAGTGCGAGACTCTTTGGGGGCGTGCAGCTGTTGCAGAAAAGCGTGGACTGGGTCAGGCTCAGCCAAAGCAGAAGCGGGCATTGATTGTTCAAGCTGTGATCAACAGAAAAACACACCCAAAGCATCTGAGAGCGATTAGAGTCAATCAAGCCGAGCAGACGTCCACTCACCGCTGATACAGTTCGTTGCCGTGAAGCCTTCCAACCTTCAAGAAAAATCCAATCGTCGTCACACCTCTAGCCTCCTCAACACCTTGAAGCCTGAAGGCCCATCCGGAAACCAAAGAGGCAGTGGAGGGTGCGCACCATTCTCGCCTGGGCCCAGCACTCTCTGAAAAGTGGTGGGTCGAAGAGCATCGCTTTTCAGAAGTGCATCGTAAGCAGCCATGGGATATGGACTCGATTCCAGGTAGGCCATGGAAGCAGACTACAAGCTGGCACAGAAGCTCTTGTTTTCCAAACCGCAGCAGGCCCGCAAAGACTCCCAGGAGCACTCACGGGCGGTTCTGCAGGATACCACAGCCTGAGCTGTAAGACAAGAGTCTGCTCCGACACGCTCCAACTTGACGCAGATTTCAGCCGTAGACTCCATGCTGGCACAGCGCAGTGGCGTAGCACTGCTTACCGGGCCGAAGTCTCTATTCGCTACTCGCTCGGAACAAAACACCAAGCTAACCACTCTCTCTTTCAGTCCACCCACCCAACCCACTGAAAACCCAAGCGAAAGCAGCCGTGGCCCTGCTTTTACGCACCGACACAGATTCTGCCGCAATGCGGGTGTGGGTTCTCAAAAGCCAGCCAAGGTTCCAAGCTTCCAAGCTCACTGCACCTCCCTGGCCATACACAAGGCATAGGTGGCCCGGGAGCCGGGGCACCTAAAGATGCGACATGAGGCACAAGCTGAGGCACAACAACGGGAGCTCCATGTGGGAGCCGATGTGCTGCACGCCCCATGGCTGCGCCATGCTTAGCCCGGCACGGCTCCCCATCCTCACAAAGCCGCCATTGGTTGTGAGAACAGCCTGCACAAGACCAGAGCAGAACACAATAAAACCCTAAACCCGAAACCCTTAACCCTTGACCCTAAGGCCTAAACCCTAAACGGTCTTGAGATTCTGGGGGCCACCCAATGTTTCACGACCCTTTCTTGAGCCTTCGGTGAAGACGTTCTTCGCCTTGTTCTTGAGCCACTTGGTGAAGTCACAGTCGGAGTCTTAGTCCCAGGCCGCTCGAGGGGGACAAGCAAGATTGCATCGTGTCACGCAGCTGCTTGCCCCGGAGGCTCCTTAATCCTCCTTTGCATCTCACACACTCGGAGGTTCAAGGCACTTAAGGGGCCGAGAAGTGGGTTATCAGCATAGTTATAACTGGTCATTAAGTACCATGAACCTCCAAGTACCATGATGTGCTGCAACATTTGTGGCTGTCAAAATCCGCCGAGGCCTCGGGCCGTAGGTGTATGGGTGGCACAAAGCAGGCTCCCCACCTCTATCCCCTCCCCCTTTTTTCGGCGTTTTTTTCCTGCAATGGGTACCCCCGAGGCAAACGGGGGTGACAACACAACAGGACCAGGGCAGTTTTGGCCTTGACACACAGGGACCCCCCCCCTGGGCCCCCCCCCCCCCCCCCCCCCCCCCCCCCCCCCCCCCCCCCCCCCCCCCCCCCCCCCCCCCCCCCCCGCCCGCCCCCCCCACTTCTCCAGGCCCCCCCCCGCCCCCCACCCACCCGTGCCCATTACTGGTGCAGGGTTGCACCCCAAGCTCTCTGCGCCACTCATTTCTGCGTGGTCACGGTGCACGACACGGTGCGTGTGAAACCTGGTGCGCAGCACGTCGCGCTAGGCATGCCTCTGTTGGGCATGCGGTTTAGGGTTTAGGGTTTAGGGTCTCGGGTCTAGGGTTTTAGGGTCTAGGGTCTCGGGTCTAGCATCTGGCGTTGATGCATGAGGCGGCGACATGCGTCCTGGCCAAACTGCCTCTGTGGACCCTGCGCAGCTGCAGAGCTTCCCGCAACCATGCACATGCTCACGGGGCTGCGCTGGGCCAGGCCGAGGCGGGTCGCGTAGCGTTAAAATTATGATCCCTTTTGGGGGTACCCAAAAAATATTAGGTGCCGTATTATCATGGAGATCCAAAAAGGGACCACACCCACGTGCAGCAGCACTGCAGCTGAAGGGCCGCCAGACACTTCCTGCAGAGAAGTCAAGCGACATGGGGGCAAAAAAAAGAAGAGCGTTCCTGTGCTTCGCACCTCTTTGCGCGTGCCCTGTTCTCTGTCATACTTGGGACTCAGAGAGGAAACCTGGGTTCAGGAGGGTTTAGGGCTCAGGGCTTAGGGCTTAGGCTTTGTAACTTGCAACCGGCCTTGTTTAGGGTTTTCTAGCCTTCAAAAAACCGCGAAGTTTAGGGTTCAGGGCTTAGGGTTTTGCAACTTGCAACCGGCCTTGTTCTTCACGGCACTCATCATCGTGTACAAGGCCGCGCACTCGTAGCCAGGCACCGAGAGATGCTCCGACCGGGATGAGCACAATGTCTGGCAGCGCTGAAACGCAGACACGCAGTGGGTGTAGGCTTTGGGGTTGAGGGTTTAGGGTTTAGGCTTCAGGGGAATAGGGTTCAGGGGTATAGGGTTTAGGATGGTTTAGGAGGGTTTAGGGCAGCGAGCCAATCAGGTTCCAAGTTCGCGGGGGGATGAAAAAATCCGCAGGTTGCGCTTGCGTCTATTCAACACCTTCAACATGACCAACATGCCCGAAACCCTAAACCCTAAACCCTAAACCCTAAACCCTAAACCCTAAACTGCTTCAAAGTGCTCAAATTGCTCCAAACTTCAGCTCCTGGGGCCCACATCTTCATCCCCAAACCGGCCTGCAGCTGGTTCTTGGCAACCCTGGCCTGCTGACAAAGCCAAGTGCATGCCGTGATATGGGGGTTACCCCTTCATGCATACCTCAAAAAAATAATCCCCTAAAAAGAGTACAAATATTTTTCGGAAAGCCTCATATACATCAACGACGCAATCAAGAGTCTCTGTCGCGGCACTGTGACTGGACGCATATCTACAAGCATGACAGAGTGTGGAAAGCGGAACCATGCGGAACGACATCTGCTTCTGGGCCAAAACCACCACGGACAATGTGTGTCAACTTGCTGCCCGCCTTGCCCTTGCTGTTTTTGACAGTACTACCTGCCAAGCTAACCTTGGCCGCCAGTCACAGAATGAGGCCAAAAGATGCAGTTTATTGACGGCAGAGCAATTGCACACGCCTGTTCAGCATCTTTAGCATGACACCACTCCAAGTGCGGTTTTGCTTTGGCGGCAGAGTGGTGACGCCAACAATGCAGCAGCTAGCAAGGACATGCAAGGACACGCGCGCAATGCTGCGCCAGATCACCTCCTAGTTGGCAACGGCAACAACCTGCCAACCTAAACCGGAACAGTCGCAACGCAAGCATGAATGCCCAATCAGTTCTCAAGTTCTCAAGTGCCAACGCCATACATTTCTGGACCATTGAAAGGCCACCGAGATGCTAGCTCGTTCCTGGTCCAGGCTGCCTCTCCATCCTCTCCTCCACGGCAGCCCTGCCAATGGCAACACACGCAGAACTCGAGTGAGCCTCGGAGCCTCTACCTGTGCAAGAGGTTCGAAACATGCCACCCCTTCCTGTCCTGATCCAAATCATTCGCAGATGGGCATGTTGCGTTTTTGCACCAACTTCTATGAACCAAAGAAGAGCATGCCGAACCCACATCAAGACAGGCTAAAGCGCAGCATGCCTCCTGTGCCAGCACCGCAGGAGAAGTCGGTGGCAGCGAGTTACTCTCCTGAGCACTCGGTCAACTCAGAGCCGCATCCACCCGGGCGACCGAGTGCAGCAATGTCCCTAGACAAAGCAGTGCGCGGATGGCAAGCAAAAAGCCTGTCCTGCTTGCTTGCCTCTTCCGACTCCACAAGCTTTGCCTTGACCTCCACATCGAAGCCGGTTCGGACTGCCCCTAAATATGAGGGGGGGGTTCCGAAATTAAAAGGGGTACCTTATTGGGGTCCCCTATCATAAGGGGATCCTGGTATCATACTAGGTTGTCTATGTTTGGGAAGTGGAAACCCCCAAACATGAATGCGAACCCCCCCCTTGGCCTCGGGGCTTGCGGCTTTCTTCGCCTCGCGAGCCTCCCTGTCCAGCTTCACGATGTTTGTCTGCACAGCAGGGCTCGCACTTCTCACACTCCCGCGTGGTTTTAGGGTTTAGGGAGTTTAGGGTTTTTAGGGTTTAGGGTTTAGGGTTTAGGGCTTAGGGTTAAGGGTTTAGGATTTAATGTATGGCATCCAAGCCGCAACCAAAGCCCGTTGCATGTTCTTGTAGCCTTCTGACGCTCGATCCTGCAGGGAACGGCATACTGGAGATGCAAGCGCAGAGACGCAGCACTGACGCGCGATCATCTACCGCACATCTAGCTGAGATTTGCTTTCATGAGAGCTCCTGATCACAGGTGAGCTCCAAACCGCCGTAGGAACCCGTGCCTCCACTGACAAATACAAGTGACGCGCAAGACTTTTTAGAAATCACAATTCTGAACGTAAGCAAGTGCAAGCGAACACGTGTGGGCACATGGCAAATGCATACATAGTCCGTACTTGCAGATGAGAGGCAAGGAGCTCCACCGCCACAGCCGTCCGCCTCGCACAGCGCTTCGATCACGCCTGCGAGGCAAAACTCCAAAGAAGCGGGCGCTTGCACCAATCCTGCAGATGGCTCATATTGCAGCTGAGCGTGTCCTTCTTGGACACACTCTATCTCATACTCCCAACCCTATCAACCCTATCAACCCTATCAACATCTCAACTCCAAATTTCCTGCCCTCTCCAACCTCGCAGCTGGTAGGCAAGCAAGCCCTCCAGGCCGATCCCGAGACGGAAGATACACCTCTTGCCTTACTCTGTTGGTCGTTGGAACTAGCAGAACACAAGCAGCAAGAAACAGCAAAACGCATACACAAGGAACGTAAGCTAGCAAAGTGTCGACCAATCTCTACCGCTTTGCCTAAAGCCTGTAGCGGCGTTTAGCTGCCTGTACCACGCAGCACGAAAACGAACAGACGCAAGCCATGCTCAACCACGCGGCAGCGTCACTGCGCTCCAACCGCCATCCACCAACTCCACAAAAACGAGAACACTTGCACTCATTCATCCGGCTTGGCGCTCAGAATCCGAAAGCATTGGTTTTTGGGGTGGGGCGAGATGAAGTGCAGTCGAGCCCAGTGACAATTGCGCTCGCTTGCCTTCGCTTTCTCCTTGGCAGAGGCTGGCTAACCTAAACCCTAAACCCTAAAAACTGTGCCTCCTCACAGCTGCACACCTACAGCTGGCCTTCGAGTCATCGAAGACGTTCTGCGCTTCTGGCACTGTCTCTTCTGGGGTCGTATCGGCCTCGTGACACGAAGCATGAGCCAACTGCTTCTCCCTGTTCTCAATGCCAACACATGCTTGAGGTCCTCGTCATCCTCACCCTCACCCTCATCTTCACCGACGATGGTCGTGCCGCTGCTGCTTTCTTGTTCTGACTCCTGCACACTGAGTGCAACAGGCAGAAACATGCAGAAGCCGCAGCTGCGCGCGTATGCTAACACCCTAAACCCTAAACCCTAAACCCTAAACCCTAAACACCGGCTTTGGCACCTGCGGGGCTGACTTTGTCTTCAGCTGCACAGGAGGCGGTAGGATCTCGCGAGGCGTGCTGTCGTCCTGAAAATTCGCAAGCGCAGGATACTTGGAATACTTATACAAAGCCCCCAATGTGGTGATAATTTGGGTTATGAGTACAGTTGTGATTGGGATGTTAAGTACCTTGAACCTAGATACTCTGGCTGGTTCTTAGTAGGGAATGAGGGAATGAGGTACCCAGGCCCCTAATTCAGTAAATTCCCTACTAAGGACCAGGGGGGTACTCAGTGGCAGCAGCAAGGATTCCAATCCTCCTCCTCGTCGACCAGCTCTCGGGCATGAGCATGAATCTCCTGAGGTGCGCACAACCGCACAGTGAAGCCTTTGCTCAAGCAAAGCCGTGCACCAAACGCACGTCGCGGGTCGCGGTTGAATCCGTCTAAGATAAGCAGCTGTGCTCGCCAAAATTATTCCGAGGGTGCAAGTCGGAGTGCCCCTTAATAACCCTAAACCCTAAACCCTAAACCCTAAACAATAAAACCACCTTGTAGCATGAGGATGCATCGAGACGCCGGATCGTTGAGATTGCGGACCTGTGATGTGGCAGGTACAATAGGGTTTAGGGTTTCGGGTTTAGGGTTTAGGGTTTAGGATTTAGGGTTTAGGGTTTAGGGTTTAGGGTTTAGGGTTTAGGGTTTAGGGTTTAGGGTTTAGGGTTTAGGGTTTAGGGCAAAAAGCTTCGTCTCCCTTCACTCGCAGGGCCATCAGGGTGCACGGCAGATTTGGCAGACTGGGTCCTGCCTTCTCCCCGCTGGGGACCTCCGGCTGTAGCTCAGCCTTGACATGGCACAAACCCTAAACCCTAAACCCTAAACCCTAAACCCTTAACCCTAAACCCTAAACCCCAGCCAGCAGCTTGCAGTGCAGCCTAATGTTGTACCTGCTTTTGTGGGGGCCCTCTCCTTCAAAAGTCATTTTTTCCGGGCTATTCGGGACAGTAGGACTGTTTGGGGGGTGGGTTGGGGGGGGGGGGGGCGGGGGGGTGGGTTGGGGGGGGGGGGGCGGTGGGATCAGCAATTACGTCACATCGTCCGGGTGTGGCAAGATAACTTCGTGCGGCAGGCCTTTAAATTCAATTGCCCGGGCTCGCAGTCCAAGTTTAACCTCATCTAAACTGCTCGCTTGTAGAACCATCATATAGACCCATGCACCATTTCAACCATTTAAGCCCGTGCACCGTTGAAAGAGAGCCAAAACCAGCTTCGACTGTTCTGGGTGGGTGGGGGAGGGATTTTCACCACAAGGCAGTGGTGAATATCAGGACGACACCGACCCAAGCTTCAAACCTCCCGGAGAAGCTGGAGGTGGACCATCTGGTAGAAGCCAGCGCTGTTCGCCTGTGACAAGATTTCGGCAAGGCTCGGGACCGTACCAGAATCACTTGGTTTGGTGTGGGTGCGGTCCTTGTCGAAGGGCTTCAAGGCGACCTTAGTGTTCATTCATAAGCAATCCATTAACACCAGCTACACCAGACCCAGGATCAGGTGGGCAAGACTTCACTGAGGCTCCTGCTCCTTGCCCACCGAAAGTGGTGAACTCAATCTGCCCCATCTTGCGGCCGCAGGAGGCGAAGCCAGCCAACTTGCAACAAGCCAGCGGGAAAATCACGTTAAGTGGCCCTGCGCAAGGTCTCCAAGTCCGCGCCTTAACGTAGTACTGTTGCTTTACCTCGACGGTCGCTTCGAGGACCGCATCCGGGTCAACACCTTCTGGTATTCTGTCTCGCAGTGCCCATGCACTGCAGGAAACATGTGGCGGCCGTCAATGAACTGTGGCCAGGCAATGAAAAACTCCAAAAGGTTGTTTCAATCCCTCTCCTATATTCTTCAGGGCAAAGAGGGTATCGACGGTAGCCCGGAAAGGACTTCAAAGGGAATGGCACTTAGTGATACTTAGTGACGATATTATGCGAGACATACACCGACTGAGCCTTGACCCTTGGCTGAGGGAAGGTTTCTCGATTGGAATGCATTGCGCGATGTCAGCGACGTGGCAGCGATGTGGCAGCGACGCAAGACTCCACGCCGCAATCTTTGCAAGCTGGGCATGGCAACTCTCCAATCTGCCATGGTGCCGGGACGGCAGAAGAGGAGATCTTGCACAGATTTGCCGCAAGTGAGGTGAGGTAGTGATGGGATCTTAGAACTTTCCTGCGATTGTGCCACATGGCATGCCGAAAGCTGTTGTTGCAGCGGCCTTCTGTGCCCCGCGAAAGGGTCTGCACATGGGCCCTATCAGTAATGTCACGTGGCTGCAACGGCACACGGCCAATCCTTAACGTTTATCACGAATGTACGAAGCCATCAATTTTTGCTGAGGAGCAGGCGTAGAGGAATTTGGGGGTCTGAGATGGGAGTACCAGTTCTCCTGCCCTCCGCGTTACCCGGCGATTGCTGACGTAGGAGCAACATGTTTGACTTTTGATTGCCTTGGAAGTCCGCTCTGTCCTACGTGCCGTTACTGTGGGAGTAGCTAAGGCATTTGTGCCTCAGGGCTTTGGAAATAGGGTTCGGGACAACAATGGGGGTTTGGGTTTGGCTCCACGCTTAGGCTTGCCCGCAACCCCCATAGAGCCTTGGAGGTCGTCTCCGAACCGAGCTTTCTGCTTGTTTTTCATGTCCAGCCTCGGGGGTGTGCCAGATACTGAGAAACTTCTTAGGAAGGGCCGCCTTGGCATCCTTACAAGACTCTCCCCCGTAAGAGTATCCCCCATCCTGGAGGTCGAGGGCCCAAAACGGAGACCGAGCTGCAGGTGGTAGGTGAAGTGCCATGACGGGTGACTGGGCGACCTGGTGTCCCTGATGGTGATAGACCTCAAGCATCAGAGCACGCAGAGCACGTGACACGTTCGTGACCCAAGAACCGCCCATTCACCGGTGTCGGGTTGTGATTGAACTGATTAAACCAAGCAGCACCGTACGATGGTCTGCCCCGAAGATGCTGCCTCAGCGCAGCGTCTCGTCACAAGTGCGCACGTCATTCCAGCAAACTCCGGTGCAGCTTAACCGCATTCGCCACAGAGCGCCACGTCCAAGGTCATTGCTACTGTCGAACCTGCCACCACATCCATGAAGGGCTATAACGAGTCCAACGCAAAGAAACGGACAGCACTGCTTGCTGTTCCTAAGCCATCCTAAGCCATGCCTCGTTGCTGGCCGTTTGTGTCCTGATGCGAACCACAGAATTCCAACATGCATCAAGAGGTTGCGCAGCTCCTTCCTGATGAGCCAGCACGTAGGGTTTAGGGTTTAGGGTTTAGGGTTTAGGGTTTAGGGTTTAGGGTTTAGGGTTTAGGGTTTAGGGTTTAGGGTTTAGGGTTTAGGGTTTAGGGTTTAGGGTTGAGGGTTGAGGGTTTAGGGTTTAGGGGTTTAGGGGTTTAGAGGTTTAGGGGTTTAGGGTCTATTCTATCATGTCTGCATCTGCTCCTGCAAGTTAGATCCGACCGCTGTCTCCACAGCTTCGCGGATGGCGAGGCTTGGAGAAACGGATGCCACTAGGCACCAGAACATGAAAGCAGCCATTGCCAGCTGCAAATACCTGGAAAAATGGACGGCCAAGCAGATGCAGACATGATAGAATAGACCCTAAACCCCTAAACCCCTAAACCCCCTAAACCCCTAAACCCTAAACCCTTCGCCCTAAAAATTGGGGGGCCTTGAACTCACGCACAAGGTTCGTCGCCCTCATCCCGCGTCCGTCGACAGCTGCTTGCAAGCAAGATGCTGGAGGACAAGAGTTCAACCGACACACGGCATGTACCAACCGAGCAAAGCTTGAGCCAAACCAGGATGTTGATGTGCGTCAAAGATAAACAACTTCACAAGACATTATGTGGCTCAGACTCAAGCAAGCAACAATCTGGAGAAGAATAACATGCGCACATGACTCGCAAACTGCAACAAAGCCAGGAGCCCCGGCCACTGTCTATCGGCGGTAGAATGCTCGTCGTGTCCACGATGACGCCGCCCTCGTTCGTATTCAACCCCTAGCATTGCTGAACAGTCCCTCTGGATGTAAACGCGAATTTACACGACCGCCTCATTGTGAGCTTCAGGGCATTCACAACAATGCACGACCTTAGCTCGCGCACAAAACATGGCGGAAGCAAAACATGCCATGTATGGTACCTAGTTTGTCCAGTACCTAGGGGAACTAAAGGTTAACCTTTGGGATTATAGGGGGATTATATAGCCCCTAAACGGTTAAAGGTTACGTACTCTACAACTAAGGGTATGTTTCCTGCTGCCACTCAAAGCCTGACAACATCCAGCGATCTGAGGGGAGACTCCCATGGCACCACATTTGTAAGACGCAGGAAACTCGTCCGGGCCGCTGCTACTTTAACAAAACCATGAAAATTAACATGAAATCAACCAACACCAGTTCTAGGTGGGCGTGAAGCTACTGGCAGTGACGCAAATCAATGTGACACGACTTGCTCAATCTCATCTTTCATCGTGTCAAGCACGTCAGAGATGCGTCAAAGAAACAACATGATCATAATGAAAAACTGCTTGAAGCCGCGACAGAAGCCGGCACCACACACGTCAATCTTTTATGGTTTGTCTGTTCTTACAAACAACGAACCCTCACAGTCTGTCGCGCCAAGTCCACACTTCAAACAGCATGACCTTGAAAACATTGGCAGTACATTTTATGTTTTCAGTGATCGACAAGCAGCCGTTCTATAGTTGATTGGATTATGCTCGCAACACGTGAGGCTTAAAGACGCAGCACACCCACAGAGCATGAGAGGGAATGTCACGGCAATACTTGAGGTCTTGCCAAAAACAGTCCAGAACAGCTGGCTCGTCCACATTCCGCTTCTCCTCGCCACTGCCCATCTCCCCAAATAGTGTCCCAACACTACAGTTTCTGACATTGAAGGTAAATCATCGTAGATTCAGCGCGCGCCCGGTGCGAGATGCGCGAACGTTATTCCTCGAGCTGCAGTCTGATTGTTAGACGAAAATCGCATGTATGTCTCAGAGCGAAACATCGCAAGCTTCATGCCTTTGACTTTGGATGGTGTCGGATCGCTCTCGCCTGGGCCTTGTGCACTTTGAAGGAGAAATGGTGCTGGCCGCCGGGATGACTTATGAACGTCAGGAAGCTGCGTCTGCGCCGCGCGTCCGCGTGTCCGCGCGTCCGCGTGCCCGCGCTTCCGCGGAGTGTCTCTGCGCCGCGTCAGCGCGCTTGCGCGGGTCCGTGCTGTCTCGGATTCGCAGTGAGGGCACTGAAAGCCCATGCTCACCCACGCAGCGCGCAGTGCAAGTCCGACACTTCGCAAGGACCAACGGAAACCCGAAGTCCAACGATGAGAGATCCTGCCCCCGAATTGCAGAAGAAGTTTTTCGAAAAAACTGAACAGTGCACGTCGCACACCCCTGAATCCGAAACATGTTTCAGTGAAAGAGCCCAAACCCAAACCTTTTAACCCAACCGGTGTGCTTGAAATGCCCAAACGCTACACCAAACCCCCCCAATCTGCATGCTTGAAAAGGTCCAAATCCCTGAACCCAACCCCATTGCGCGGTAGCTTCTGTGTTAATTGCACAACCACTGGATGGATGGATGGATGGATGGATGGATGGAGATGGAGATGGAGATATACTGGTGGTATTGAGCCTACCAAGCAAAATGGGGGTGCGAAGCACTCTCTCGCTGTGTTTACTGGGAAACCTTTCACTCGGAAGCTGGAACCAATCTGAAGTTTCAACCTAAGCCCCAAAACTCTGAAACCTCACTACTACACTACGACCACGATTACCACTACCAGTACAACGACGACTGCAACAGCACTACTGCTGCGACTTTGGCAACGACCTGCAACACCACTCCAAAAAATTCTATGACGACAACGACGACAACGACAACAACGACAACAGCAACAACAACCACAACCACAACAACAACAAGAACAACACCCACCACAACAACCACCACAACAACCACCACCACCACAACCACCACAACAACCACAACAACCACCATCCGTGTGATCCCATCCTTGATGGTTTATGCCTCGTTGATTTCCAAGGAAATCATACGAGTGTGTTTTTGCCCAATACGCTATTTAAAGTGAGTGTGCAGTGTGTAGAAACTTTGTTCTGAAGCTGATTTTAAGCTCACAAGAGAGAATTCGTTTAGTTGTGCACTTTGTGACTTTTGGCTCAAGTGGCTCTGACTGTGAAAAAGAGAGAGCTGTCCGCACTTGTGTGAGAGGTTAGGGTTCGTGCTTTCAAGGGAAAAGGTACCAGAGGGATCTTGTTTTTTCACGTGGTAGCGGAGCTTGTGCCTTGTGGTACGAGCCCGTGTGTGGTCTTTGGTTGTCTGTCAGGACTCTGTAAGTGCCTGGAGGCAAGTTTGGGTTTGGAGCCCAGACTGCCAGTGGACCGGAATCTCTTGTACTCGGACCGTGTAAGTGAGTACCGGGAAGCCTACCCTGTGAGGAGGCGGATCCGGACTCATCAGGCTTGGAAGCAGTTGGTTCAGCGGCTGTTGAGGCACTTTGGAGCCGGGCAAGGTGGTTTGTCTGGAACTGGTTGGTCGTGACCGATCTTGGAGGGTTACGGTGCTTGGTAGAGTAGAACGAAGGTTCTTCAGGAGCCTGGACCATCTGGTGTTGGTGAGAGAATTTTCGCCAGAAGACGTTGTGGAGAGACTGCAGCCTGAGTTCAGGAACTATGTTGAATACACCCCCACGACATACCAGTGGAGCTCATGTGAGGAGTCCAAGAGGTGGACAAGAGCGTGGAAGCTCTGTGCCCATCATGGATGCTGAGACAAGGCGAAGGGTAGACCCTTTTCCGGGTTTGGGAAATCCCAACCCACTGTGGGTGCAAGGTTTGGCACAAGGAAGCCAACCTGTGTATGGCCCAGTGCCCAGAGGTCGAACTCCCGCCAGAAGCCCTCATGGGGTAGCTACTGGAGCACCCCAACAGACAATGGGAGGCCCTTCGTTTCCCCCTGGTTTGCCTCAGCAAGCGGTAGGAAGTCCTTCGTTACCACCAGGACTATCCACTGGACCTCCTCAACCTGTGGTGACACCATCACAAACATCACCCGACGTGCAAGGGTTGACGAGACAAGTGCGAGAATTGGAAAGCATGATGCAGCAACTGGTTGTGCAGCAACAGCAGTTTATGCAAACGATGACTTCGTCCATGGTGCAGCAACAGCAGCAGCATCAGCAGTGGATGATACAGCAGCATCAGCAACAGCAGCCACAGCAACAGCAACAGGTGAATCCCCCCTTACCTCAGGATGGTGTTCCTGAGAACATGCCCAGTTCTTCTTCGGGATGTCAAGGTGCATCGCCAGTGGGTACTCCTGCGAAGGGGACCCAGCTTTTTCGGATGGCGAGCCCAAGTCCCCCACTGAGACCTCCACCTCTGGAGCAAGAAAGTGAAAGGGATGTGTTTGCTCGATCGGACAAATGGTTGCCCAGTTTGCCGACCATTGACTTTTCGTCTTGGAAGGATCGCATCTCTGAAGCTCTTGGATTCTTGACCTGGATGGAGAAGCTGACCAGTTGGGTTGGTTTGGGTTCAGAAGTGTTTCCCAATGAGCTCATGCATGCGGTGAAGACTCAAGAAGAGTCTCGGCTGAAACAGGATCGACTTACTGTGGAGCAACAGAAGAGGTCGACGAGGCTGATGCACATCCTGCGACAGACTTTTGCAAATCATGAGAAGAGTTCTCTGATTTTGCAGACATATGTTGAAAGTGAGAGCACTTATCAACAATCTGGTTTTGTGGCTTTGAGATTGCTGGCGAAGGAGTTTTGCCTGAAGTCGCGAGCTGAATGCCTGTTCTTTCGGTCGCAGCTGGTGAATCAAACCGTGAAAGCACCCAGTATTCCGGAGATCATTCGAAAGATTGAGCATGAGTTGAACAAGTACACCAAGCTGCTCAATAGTCTTGATCCCGATGTGCATGCTGGTGGTTTGCAGATCCAAGAAGCGGATTCGGTTATGGTTTTGCTGCGCAGTTTGCCAGATCGGTGTAGAAGCCATTGCTTGTTGCATGGCGATAGTGAATCGTTTGAAGATCTGAAAAGAGTTGCTCTGAAGTTTGAGGTGCAACAAAGGGTGTGGTCAGAAGCCCCTGGCACGAAGCTTCAACCTTTTCGAGATCCCAATGAGGGAAAGGGCAACGAAGGAAAACCAAAAGGCAAAGGAAAGGAACAGAAAGGCAAGCGCGAATCAAGCAAAGGTGCTGGCAAACGAGCTTCAAGCCAGAACAAGAAGGATGTGGAGTGCTATGTGTGTGGTGGAAAGGGACATTATGCCCGCGATTGCTGGTATAAGGAGGGAGATTCAGGCAAGAAGCCCAATTCCCCCAATGCTAAGGCGAAAGCCAAGGCAAAAGGAGATCCCAAGAAGAAGCCCGAAAAGGGAAAGCCCAAAGGAAAAGGCAAAGGAAAGGGGAAGACAGTTGCTGAAGTCTCCCAAGAGGGTGAGTCGAGTGACTACCAGCTAACTGGAGGTGAATGGAATGAACCTGAGTCAGAGGCCCGAGTGGAATCTGTGTTGCAACCTCTGGAAGAATTGCTCGATGAAGTGAGAAAAGAGTGGATTCCCCGGAGTACTGATGAGATAGATTGGTCATGGGAAGTTGAGACGAGAGTCCGGATTGCCGAGTTGGAGCATCGGATCTCTACCGATTTATCTCAGATGTTGCCATCTAAGTCAGTTCGGTCTTTGATGAAACCTCCGATGAATCAAGTCAAAAGCATGGAAAAGGATGATGCAAGCAAATGGTGGTTGATTGACTCAGGAGCATCGGTGACTGTGATTGCGAAAAGATACTTGGATGAGTTCCAGATCTTGGATCGGAAGGCGTTGGGACCTAATGAGAGGTACTCAGCAGCCAACGATACCCCGGTGAATGTCTTCGAGCGAGTTCGCATCCGAGCCTTGCTGCCTATGTATGAAGGAAAGCAGTATCTTGGTTTGACATCGGTGTGTGTGACTGGAGTTGTAGCAGATGTGGCTCACAACATCTTGAGCACCGAGCAGATGGTGAATACTGGTTGGGAAGTGAAGTTCACTCGAAGAGAGATTTCGCTGCGACACGAGAAGAAAGGAGTCATGGGATATGGAGTATCCTGGGCTGGATGTCCTTGGATCTACCTGCAAGGTGATGCTGGAAAGCGAAAGAAAGTAACCTTTGGAAGAACTGAGGTTCGACCCATGGATGTGGATGATGGCCAACGACCGATGGAGGTTGATCAGATGCAGTCAGTGCAGTCAATGACCAAGAAAAAGCAAGAAGAAATGGAGCTGCATCGGATGCGAGGCCACATTCCTTTTTCGTCCGAATGTCCTCATTGTCGGATGACAAGAGGAACAACCCAGCATCGTCGGACCAAGGATGCTCAAGACCGACCCGTGGCGTTGCAAGCAGATTTCTGCTTCATCAACCTGGTAACTGGTACTTTTGCGAAAGACCAGCCGACGGCTCCCAACATGAAAGTACTGGTCATGACTGAAATGTCAACCAGAATGATTGGATGTCTGTTGGTAGGGACCAATGCTGACAATACCTCCAGCTGGATTCGTTATTGGATGAATGCTTTCGGACTGGACATTGCAGGGTCTGCTGTACTGTTGAGGACAGACAGCGAGACAGCGGTGAGCGCCCTCATCAAGAGAGCCAATCTGGGGATTAGGATTGTGACCCAAAGAGCACCTCCGCAGGGACATGAAGCGGTTGGTGGTGTGGAAAGGGCAGTGAGAACACTCAAGGAGTTGTTCAGCACGGTGAGGTTGGATCTACGAGCGCAGGGCTTTGACTTGAAGAGAAGTCCTCGAGCGTTTGAGTTTGGTCTGATTTACTGTGCTGCAATGCACAATCACCATGCAGCTGCCTTTGATGGGAAGAAATCACCCCAGGAGTTGGTACTACAGAGATCCCTCCATGAGTGTGGATCGTCGTTGATAGGTGCTACAGTTCTGGCTGAGCTACCGGATTCGATGAAAACCACGGCGCTCTCCCGGTTTGTGGAAGCAGCCTATGTGTACCCTGAAGTTGGTGGCTTGACTCATGTTGTGAGTGCCATGGTGGATGGTTGTCCAAAACACTTTCGAGCAAAGTCCATCAAGCACATCGTTCCGTTGAAGATTGGGTTGGAGCATTGTCAACATTTGCTCAAGGAGCATGATCCATCGGATACATTGGCTCCCCCGATTCTGAAGGAGAAAGAGGATGGTGTGCCCGATCGGATTGAAGGTGAAGCGGACAAGGCCTTTGAGGGCCGAGTGTCTGATGGACCGACCACAGACATGAGCAAAGTTGGACCTCCAGCTGCATGGGTGAAGGAACATGGTGGCACAGCGAACTGTCCTGCGTGTGGTCCAAAAAGAGGAAAAGCCAACCACAATGCTGAATGCCGAAAACGGTATGATGATTGGTTGAAAGCTCAACGACAACGGTTGGAATCGAAAGAACCAACAGAGGAAACTCCAAAAATGGACCAGAGAAGCTCAAAGGATGCGGGGGTGATGGAGTCTGGAAGTGAGCCTTCACTCCTGAAACGCCCGAAGATCACCTATGAGAGTCGACCAGATCCCAAGTTGGAGGAGAGGCAAAGCGTCCCAACACCTGCGACAGAAGTTGTGGATGTTGACATGGAGGATTTTGAGGATCCAAGTTTGCCTTACCAAGGGATTCCAGATGAGGCAATGGAACCTGGATACTTCGAAGGAGAAACTCCCGCTGAGGATGAAGCGATCCCAATGGAGGAAGAAAAACCTCAAATGGATGTGGATTCAGTTCCAAATGAGTCCAGTCGAGTTCCCCGGCGTTTAGAGAGTTTAACTTCAGATGTGAACTCAGTTCCAGATGAGTCCAATCGAGTTCCCCGGCTGATCAATCGTATTTATTTAGACCCAAGACTCGATGTGCCTCAAGGTCCTATTAAAATGGTAAGCAGTGACGAGAGTCCGAAGTTGGTACATGTGACCAATTCGATTCTGCTCAACAAGAATAGCACTTTCCCGGAGTCCATGAAGGTGTGTGGATCCCAAGTTTGGCTGGCAAGACCCACGAGTGTTCTGTCTGAGATAGATGGATGTCCATTAGATGTGGATAAAACAGTGGAAGGCCGGCGAACTGAGCTGCAGAGTATGACTGCTCACAAAGCAGGGAGAGTGGTTGGAGCAGACGAGGCTCAGAAGTTTGCTCGTCAGCATGGGATAAAGATCATCCCAACCCGATGGGTCATAGGCCCAAAGGTGGTGAATGGCAAGGAAGCTGTGAGAGCTCGGTGTGTGGTGCAAGACATCGCAAAGGGGAGCACAGCATCATCTTTAGGACTGAGTGCTACGACTCCTTCTTTAGAAGCGTTACGGACGCTTTTGGCCATTGCTTCGGTAGATGCTATGGATATCGCAACTTTGGATGTTAGCACTGCATTCTTGCATTCCCCCCTTCCGAAAGGATCGAAGGCGATTATCCAATTGCCCAAGGATGTTTCCGCCTGCAAGGACTATTATGTCCCGGTGTTTATGATTCTGGATCAAGCCATGAATGGTTTGAGAGTTGCCGCCAAAGCTTGGAACTTGAAGCTGGCGACAGTTGTGAAGAAAGTTGGGTTGAAGCAATGCCCAACGGAACCTTCCGTCTTCGAGGGCACTGTGAGAGGGAAAAGATTCCTCATGTTGTGCTATGTGGACGATTTGATTCTGTGTGGCACTAGAGATGCCATTCGGTTGGTGACCGACACCCTGAACGGAGAGTTGAAGATCAAGGAAACGGGTCGAATCACTTCCACTGGTGGAAAGATCACCTTTTTGGGGCGAGAGATTGAGAGACAAGGGAGTCATCTCAGGATGCGAGTGCCCCCGGCATACTTAGATGCCCTGTTCGAGACAGAGTTCTGTAAGGACCTGAAGGTGGTTACTGCTCCTCCGGACATCGTGAAAACGGTCGAGAAGGGCAGAGCAAGTGGTTCGGATCCTGAGTTGAGTGACACTGCAGCTGCGAGGTACAGAGCAGTACTTGGCCGGATTGCATGGTGGGGTCAGTCGAGACCTGACCTGAGTAGGTGGATGTCCATTCTTTCGCAAGGACAGTCCAAGCCAACAGCATGCTTTGAGCAAGCATTGCGACAAGTGATTAGGTTCCTAAAGGGACAATACCATGCATGGCAGTACTTTGGCCCTGATGGGAATGTACCGGACAGTGGGCCGGCGCAGCTGGAAGTGTATGCGGATGCCAGTTGGGCACCCCAAGCGTCGTTAGGACGAAGATCTGTGTCGGGCATAGCCATCTTTTATAGAGGATGCCTGATCAAGGGAATCTCTCGAGTTCAAGGGTGTGTATCGCTGAGTTCTTGTGAAGCCGAGTTGAGAGCCATCTTGACTGCGGTACAGGAGAGTGAGGGACTTGCGACTTTGATCGGTCAGTTGGCCGAGTCAGATGTCACGATCCGATTGCACACTGACAGTTCCTCAGCGAGAGCGGTTTTGCTAAACCGTGGGTTGAGTAGGCGAGTTCGCCACTTAGACATCGCTGTCTGCTATCTTCAGGAGCGGATACAGGAAGCTCAGACCTTGAAGGTCATTTGGTGCCCGACAGCGGGAATGATCGCTGACGTTCTTACAAAGTGCTTGAGTCAAGTGACATTCTGTCAGCACCAGCAAGCTATGGGTATATACCCTGGTGAAGATGTGCAGCAGGTGTGGAGGATCTGTGGAATCCGACCAAGGGTTGGAGTTCAGGCATACCAGTGTGCCGAGGCAACTGGATGCAGTGTGGAGCAAGTTGGATCGTTGAAAAGTGTGAAAAAGTGTGGTGAAGTTTTTGAAAATTTCCACCTTAGAAGTCCCGAAACCCTTCGTGAAGACTCTTCCCCTGAGGTTCAAGAAATGGATTTATGGTCCACCCGCAAAAGCTTTGGTTCAAGCACCACGGAAGCTAGCCCTAGCCTGGAGCCTGTACCTTTGGTGAAGGACAGGAAAATGGCAGCTGAAGACAGCAGGAAGGGTGAGCAGGGTGCTGAGATGAAAAGCCCCTTTTGGTGTAAGGTTTGCAAATGGTTGTTCAGATCCGAGCATGCTGCCGGGTTGAGCTGGGATGAAAGTGGCAAGCCCAAGTGCGAAAAGTGCAAACAGACTGTGACAGTCTCTGGCACGGATGCAAGCCATGCATTCCATCTCCGAGAGGCAGAGAAGGAGCGCCGAGCTGCTGGAAAAAGGGGTGATAAGGGTGAAAGCCGAGGCTCAGGCCAAGCTGCACCGAAACCCAAGGCCATGCCGAAGGTGATTGAACGGATGGTCGACGTGTTTCCGGAGCTGGCGGATCCAGAGCCGCCGAAGTGGTTCGGTGATGTGTCATGGAGTATCTGCCGGCGCGGAACTCCAGTGGATGAGCTAGAGCTCAAGGACGTGGTAGGCACGCTATCCGACAAGGATATGTTGCGCTATCAAAGCTCATACGAGAAGCTGGTGAAGCCCATCCAGGAGGTGTGTGAGCTACAGGAGAAACCCACGAAGATCTTCGGAATCTTGGATGTCCGTGGACAGATTGGTGGCAAGGCCATCATCTGGGAGATGGCAGTGAATGAAGGAGGACTGTACATGGAAGTGCCGCCGGGAACGTGTGGCCTGGCGATGTTGAGCTTCGTGAGGTACTTGAAGAGAAAAGGGATAATCCCTGTTTTGCTTCTGGGTGAGCACCAGGACCTCGGAGTCTTGCGGATGGTGGATCTGTTGTGCATGCTACCCATTTTGGGAGCAGAGAGGATCATGGAGGATGAAGCTGAGAGCTCGTATTATCCCCCATGGGTGTTGCGCTGGAAGAGAAGTGCAAAGGAAGGATCCTTGGTGTTTAAGGAACTGGTGGAGCGAGTGCGAGTGATTTCGATGTTGTCGTGTGATACACTTCGGATTCACGAGCCGGAGCTGAGGGAGAGACCAGTCCCCAAGTGGTCGTTTGTGGCCTACAGCCACTACAGATCCGTGATGGAGTCTGTTGCAGGATTCTTGGAGGACCTGGAGAAAAAGAAAGAGGAGATCACCGACACGCAGAGGGCGGCAAGCTGGAAGAAGGTGGTTGCGAGTGAGACTCGAAGCGGTGTTGTGTGGATCTGCAAGTGTAAGTGGCACTTGCCGACCGACTATGTGGTGAGGTTCAACTTGACGTTGCCTGCCGACATGTGGCAGCAAGCCTTTGGGATCATGGGTGAGAATGTTGGGAAACTCGAGAAGGAGGAAAAGGACCTGAAGCGGATCCTCAAGGCTGCAGCGGAACAGCAAGACCGAGAGTTCGAGGAAGCTGAGCGAAAGCGCAAGCGCATCGCCGACCTGTCAGCTGCCGAGGAAGAAGCTGCTAAGAGAGCAAAGCTGGAAGGCGAAGCGGTTCGCTCGCCTGTGTCAGTTATACCATCTGAGTTGGATGCAGCAGCTATCGCGCAGATTGCTGAGCGTGTTAAGGCAAGCTTTAGTGTTGCCGATTTGGAGCTGATGTTGGAAGAGAAGAAGAGAAAGGTCGGAGACCAGCCAACTGAGAGGCCTGCGGAGACGCCAGCTGAGCCTAGCCGATCTTCGCAGGATGTGGTGATGGATTCGAGGACGGCTGAGTTGGCGGAGATGAAGGAAGCCGCCAAGGAGCGCCGCGCCAAGTTGATGGAGTCAACTGGAGCTGGCGAGAAGAAGGGCGAAGAGGATGAAGAATGAACTGAGATGCTAAGTGATCTCAGTGGTTGGGTGGGTGAGTGAAACCCGCAGCCATTTTTTGGAAGCCATGGCCGCGTTGCCGCCATGGAGCGCCCGCGATTTTTCTGGTTAGTGTGAGCCCTTGTTTCAGTGCATGAGAAGTTTGCAAAGAGGAGGCAAAATGATGATGAAACTCAACGAGGGACTCTATAGCCCCTTCTGCAAGGCGTCTGATTGCCACCTCTGAAGACGTTTTTGGCTGATGGTACGCTGGAAGAAGCGAAACTATGAAGCCAATCTTTTCTTGAAGGATCAGCTAGCCGATGCTAGTTGGTGAGTTTGGTGACCTGGAAGATGCGAGACTGAGGAGGAGTACCACGACAAGGTCGAGTGCTGAGTGGGAAACATCTGAAGCTTGCATTAATTCGTTTTCACGTGTTTGTCACCACGAACTCTTGGATTCGTTCCAAGACAACCCTGCCCCAGTGCAGGTGGATGCAAGTTTAATTCGTTTTTCACGTGTTTGGACAACGAACTCTTGGGTTACCAGTGATGTGGACCCAGGACAACCTGCCTGATGGTGGGATCTTGCATGAGTTTTAAGTTTGATGTCAGAGATCGACTGGTGTGTTGTTTGTTTCGTTTGGTGGCGAGTACGCACCAAGGGAATGTGGCCAGGGCATCCCCTTAGTGTTGAAGTGCCGAGCTGGGCTTGGACTTCAGATCTTTGACATGAACCCTCAGCAAAATGCGGGGGGTGGAAGATTGTGGCTGATCATTGATGTTTTTGTCATGTTTTGGATCAGCTTGTATAGGTTTGTTTTGCTTCGGAGTGATTGGGAATCCGTGTGATCCCATCCTCGATGGTTTATGCCTCGTTGATTTCCAAGGAAATCATACGAGTGTGTTTTTGCCCAATACGCTATTTAAAGTGAGTGTGCAGTGTGTAGGAACTTCGTTCTGAAGCTGAGTTTAAGCTCACAAGAGAGAATTCGTTTAGTTTGTGCACTTCGTGACTTTTGGCTCAAGTGGCTCTGACTGTGAAAAAGAGAGAGCTGTCCGCACTTGTGTGAGAGGTCAGGGTTCGTGCTTTCAAGGGAAAAGGTACCAGAGGGACCTTCGTTTTTTCACGCGTTCTCTCTTCTTCCCTTTCCTCCCACTCCACAATCAGCAAATGGGGGGAGCTGCACCCCCAACTCCCCACGTTCTACTTCTAGAAACAAAAGCAGTCTCGTCTCTACTCCCACTGCATTTGTTGTGTGGTAAGCCAAGAAAGCGAAAAAAAACAAAAAAAACACGTTTTGCAATGTTTGTTCTGTGTTATTTGTTGCTTTTGCTGTTTTTTTTTGTGTGTTGTGTTTTGTACATATCAACGTTTTAAAGACGTATTAACAAGGTGGTGACCACCAGTTACTCTGCGGTGCAAAAAAAAGAGGCACAGAATTTGAGAATACAAGACTGCAGGCAAGAAAAAAGTCCAAGTTGCTGCTCACAACCTTGCTTAAATGTTGGAGCGCAAGTATTGATCTACATTGAGCCAATAGATGCTTGAAACTCCGCTTGTTTAGCAACACAACATAAATGTTCTTCAAGAAGACTGAATCGCTTGCAGGATTCTGTTGCTGTCGGAACATGGAAAAAACACCTAAAACCGTACAAGCGCACAGTGGCACAAAAGAAGGTACAAATGGCCAAATATGCCAGAGGGAAAGCAAGGACAACCATTCCAATATGGATCACGACATTTATACAAATAAGTTTCCAGTCTAAAGTGAGCCTGTTTTGCGTTCGTTTTGCTTGCTCTACGCTCCCAGTTATGTCGTTTTTTAAGAGCATTTCTGTTTTCCAGCACAGCGGGCCATCCAACAAAAGATTTAACGCCAAATCAAAGTTTTCTTTGTGTCTAACGCGTCTGCCTTGTTTGTTTTCTCACTGTCTCGGTTAATTCTGCTGTTGTTCTTCGAATTATAGCTTGCCGGCTAACCTTCTTTGCACTTGTGGCTGCATGATAGTGGTTTTGATGATCTGGCAAACCCTCGCATTTTGCGACCTCTAGACTTTAGGCCGACCCGACCGAACCAAGGAACAAGCTCATGCTCTGTCATTCCAAAGTAATCAAAAATTGGTGCAAGAAGAGCTGCCAATTAAGCCAGTCTGTGCTGCAAGCCAGCATGAAAACTCTTGCAAGAAGCAAATTTTTTCCTAACCAGCATCTTCAACAATTTTACTTCCATCAAGAAACTTGTTTAATCAAGGCGAAATACCGACGCTACGCCCTGCATCTGGTACACACAAGAACGCGTTGCATTGATGCCGGTAAATATCAGAAGCGAAGGGCTGGTCTCTGTCGCTTCTATGGGCAGATCAGTCACGAACCTGCCTAACGGGAACGGTGGCTGTGTTGTGTTTTTTTTCTCTTGCGTGTTGTTTTGTGTTGTGTTGTTGTGGTGTGTTGTTGTGTGGTGAACCCAAGACGAAAAAAACTAAAAAAAACACATCTTAAAGTGTCTTTTGTGCGTGTGCTGTTTGTGTGTGGTTGTCATGTGTTGTGTGTTGTTTGTAATGTGTTATTTGTTGTTTTGCTGTTTTTCTTTTATTTGTGTGTGTTGTTTTTTTTGTGTGTTGTGTTTGTTTTTTCTCTCGCGTCTTATTTTGTGTGTTGTGTTGTTGTGGTGTGTTGTTGTGTGGTGTGTTGTTGTGTGGTCTGTTCTTCTGCGTGGTGTGTTTGTTGTGTGTGGTGTGTGTGTGTGGTGTGTGGTGTGCGTGGTGTTTGTGGTGTGTGTGTGTGTGTGTGTTGTGGGTGTGGGTGTGGTGTGGTGTGGTGTGGTGTGGTGTGTGGGGTGTGTGGTGTGTGGGGTGTGTGTGTGTGTGTGTGTGTGTGTGTGTGTGTGTGTGTGTGTGTGTGTGTGTGTGTGTGTGTGCGTGTGGGGGGTGTGTGGGGTGTGTGTGTGTGGGTAAGAGCTTGGGGAGGTTATGAACTTGGGTTCGAACTTGGGTGTATCCAGCTTCAAGGTTAGTCGGAGCTAGCTGCTTAGCTTAGCTGTTGCTTTCCGTGTGTCATGAACGCTGACGTTGGACGCGACAAAGTGTGGGGGTCTCCTGCCCACGCGGCTTGGTTTTTGGTTTGGTTCGGCCTTCTGCCGTTGCCTCACCTTTGCGGCCGAGGGCACGAATGGACACGTTTCTCGACAAATGGTGCTGATGGCAAGGGTGGAGTGTCTCTTCACTGCACAGTGAAGGTCCCATGTGCTCCCCAAACGCAAAATGACATGGCGCCAGGCAGGAACCTTTCCATACTACCTTTCGAACAACTTGACTCCGCAGTTGTACCTGAAGATGCTTTACTACTACGCTTCAGACGCAGACTATCAGACATGCAAACGCGAGTGTGGTGTCAAGTCCAAAGTTTGGCGGCTCTTTGTGCAGAAAATTCGAGCCATCTTGTGGCTTGTCGTTGGCCAACAACAGCAGCAGCAACTTGGTGGCAGAGATCGTATCGTTGCTGTGGACGAGACCTTTTTCACTACCAAGAAGCGCTCGAGAGGGGGATTCCGGGGAAGAGAGACTGCTGGACATGCAACGCTTGTTTTGGGCATGATCGAGCTAGATCTGCACACGCGAAGGGCAACTGGTCGTTGCCTCTTGCAAGTCATTCCCAATCGGACGAAGAGGACGCTGAAGCGACTTCTGACACAGCGCATCGTGCCTGGAAGCCTCGTTTTTACGGACGCGTTGAAGTCATATCGCTGGATGTCTGCTCGGGATAGTCCTCCACGGTACGTGAACCACAAGAAGCGCGAGTTCAGTCGAGTGGAGAGGATCTTCGGCGGACAAGAGATTATCATTTCTTCCAATGCAGCCGAAGGCCTTTTCGGAAGGTTGAAGTCCTATATCCGGCAGCGTGGCATCAAGAGGGTCTCCAAGCAGTGTTATGGACGCGTTCTGGCTGAGTTTCTCTGGAGGCAGACGTGTTCTGCAAGAGACGAAGAGCCATATTCCGAGCTGCTGAACGAAATTTTGACTTGGCAGCAACGACACCCCAACGCTGCGCAGCACAACCCCAGTTTGGTGATGTCCCTCCCTGAGGAATTCCGTGCGGATTTCGCCAGCATTTTCGAGGATGAGGTGCCGCAAGGACCGCAAGCGCCGCAACCCCCGCAACCCCCGCAAGCACCGCAAGCTCCGCAACCTCCACAAGCGCTGCAAGTGCCGCAACCTCCGCAAGTGCCGCAGCTTCCGCAACCTGCACAAGCGCACGCGCCGCCACCAGCACCTGTTGCACATCCCGCAGCACCCCTGGCAGTGGAAGCGCCTGTCGCCCCGGCTCCTGCCGCAAGCCATGACGAATTGCCCCCGCCTGGCAATGATCAAGCTAGGCCACGTCCCGATCTTGGTGACAGCAGCGACAGTGACGTTGAGATGCTTTGTTTCATTCCTGCACCCAAAAGGGCCAGGGCTCGAGGTGTCAAGCAAGAGAGGCCAGAGCATTTGCACTTGCCTTTGCAAGCACCACCCCGTGTGAAACATGAAGCGTTGTATTGTCGACAAGGCCATGCGCTTGTGTTTGAGACTCCCCCACCAGAAGTGGTGCTGAATGAGCAACAGTTCGCATATTTTCAGACCACGTGTGATGTTTGTCAAGCCACAGTCAGAGATGGAACGTACAGATGCCAGGCCTGTGACTGGGACATTTGTGACACATGCGCACGTGCTAACCACCGTGGTGTGTATGGCGTGTAAAGTTTGTTTTTCAGTTGTCTTGCCTCGTCGCAAAAACATGCGGAGGTGTTTAAAGTCTCAGCATTAAGCAGCTCCTTTCAGTAGTGTTTGTAAAGTCTCAGCATCAAGCAGCTTTCTGTTGCTAGCTGCGAGTTGAGACTGGCATGGTTCCACTTCTTGCCTCGTCGCAAAACATGCGGAGGTGTTTCAAACCCTGAAGTCAGCAATCTGCAAGAACGAGATGCAAAAAAGAAGCTTGCATTTGCAAGGCGATTGGCGCGGTCACAAAGCATACCAACGCAGTGCAGTTTTGGGCTTGACTCGGTTTTTTTTCCTTCCGTCCATTTTTCCATCCAGACATGTCCCAGCATGGCTTTTTGCTGTGACAAATTTCAGACATGAAGCAAGGGGTTTGGGGGACTGTGCTTGTATGACTTTTTCGCAGACGAGGGAGTGTGCTTGTGTGACAGGTTTCAGAGATAAGCAACGGAGTTGGGGCGACCGTGCGTGCATGACAAATTTCAGTGAGAAGCAAGGGGGTCGGGGGGACTGTGCTTGCATGACAAATTTCAGAGATGAGCAAGGGGGTTGAGGGGAAGTCTTAGAAATATGCACGGGGGTTAGGGGGACTGTGCTTGTATGACAAAAAGATAAGCACGGGGGCTGGGGGGACTGTGCTTCTATGATAAATTTCGCAGATAGGCAGCAGGGTTGGGTGTGCGTGTGTGACAAATTTCAGAAAAGCAAGGTGGTTGGGGGGATCCTGCTTGCATGACAGGGGTTTGGGGGGACTGTTTGCATGACAAATCAAAAACGAGATGCAAAAACTGCTTGCGGAAGGGTTTAGGATGATCATTGAGCCTGAACTGCTTGAAGAAGGAAGGGTTTAGGGGTTTAGGATGATTGTTAACGCCTAAATTGTTTGAGGAAGGTTTCGGGCGCTTATTGAGCCTAAACAGCTAGAGGAAGGGTTTAGGATGCTTACTGACCCTAAACATGTTGAGGGAAAGAAGGCAAGGAGGAGTTTAAAATGATTTTTGAGCCTAAACTGCTTGAATAAGGGGTTAAGATGCTTAGCGACCCTTAACTGCTTGAGGAAAAGAGGAAGGGTTGAGGATTATGGTGCTTAAACTGCTTGAGGAAGGGTTTAGGATGCTTAGTGACCTTAAACCTGTTGAGGACACAAGGGAAGGAAGGGTTTAGGATGAGTATGGAGCCTAAACTGCTGGTTTCAGGTGCGTAGTGACCCCAAACTGCTTGAGGACACGAAGGGTTTGGGGTGGTTATTGAGCTTAACTTCTCGAGGAAGCGTTCAGCATGTTAGCGACACCAAACTGCTGGAAGAAGGAATGGGGGGAATGGTTTGGGATGCTTAGTGAGCCTGCTTGAGGACAGGTTGTTTAGGATGCTTAGTGACCCTAAACTGCTTGAGGAACAAACGGGGGAAGGGTGATTATTGAGCCTGAACTGCTTGATGTTGAGAATGCTGCTTAGCGACCCTAAACTGCCTGAGGAAGGCGCAGGCGCAGGAGGAAGGGTTTAGGATGCTTATGAGCCTGTTTGAGGAAGGGTTTCGGATGCTTAGTGACCTTAAACTGCTCGAAGAAGGAACGGGAGGAAGGGTTTAGGGTGATTATTGAGCTTAACCTGCTGGAGGAGGGCTTTAGGATGCTTAGTGACCCGAAACTGCTCGTGAAGGAACGGGAGGAAGGGTTTAGGATGATTATTGAGCCTAAATTGGTTGAGGAACTCCTTGTTAAATTGTTGGTGGAGGCTGGACCCATACTGCATCTTAGGTTCTCTTCTTTCTCACTAGGGGACTGTTCCATTCTTGGGCCTTTTCCAGCCCTGGGCTTTTTCCAGCCCCAGGTTGCTGTTGGACATGGGGGTCTTTTCCGGCGCCAGGCCGTTTCCCCTGTAAAGACGTTTCCCTGACAAGGGCTTTTCCTGTCAAAGGCTGTTTCCCGCCCTGGGCCTTCCACCCGGTCTGGCCCGGCCGAAGCTTATCGGCGTCGGTGGCCGCGTGACCAAAGGCATCTACGTGCGTGTGGCAGAAGTGGCTGCAGGTCCGTCACTTCCATCGAAGCCCGCACTGGCCCGACATGAGCCACACCTGGCGCAAATCTGCGCGCACCTTGCCCGACCGGCCAGGTCACCAGGATCCTCCAGCGGCTGCTGGTCAGCGTCCCAGAAGTGGACTCGGGACAAATCGACCGGTGTTCTTGTGAGTTGAAAGCAGTGGGAGTGCGATGGCCCACATGTGACCTACGTATGGCTCGACTTTGTGGAATCGGCGCGCGTCGAAGGACACCGGATTGTCGTGCATGTCCAGCCAGGATCCGCAAAGCTGATGAATTTTGTTTTTCATCACAACTTTGTTCATCTTCAATCCAGACTTTGCCTCCAGCCCAGTGCAATCGCATAGTTTCGCATGCCAATCATATTCCCCATGTCACGGTGGAGTCCTATGTGAGGGTTCAATCACCGCGAGGGAAGTCCATTTTCCATTTGGAAAGCGATCTCGCAAGAAATGATTGACTGCGACACATGAAAGAGATGCTTTCGACATGGCGTTGCCTCCAAAAGCATACAGTCCCAGGGTGCAGTAAATGTCCCGAGCCAATGTTTCGTTGGCGTCCGCGATGCTTCAATTGTGGTGACCAACAATCCAGCAGGCTCACTAGATTTTGCTCAGAAGGATTTTGCATGACAGCTTCACAGGCAGCTGACAGCCGAGATTTGGGAATATTGTTGATGCGCGTGCGTGAACTTGTCGCAGTAATACTATTATATTGGTTCTTGGTGGCTTTGCTTCGGCCCTGAGGTTGGTCTTCTTGAGGCACGCGCTCGATGCCTGGTCAGCTTCTTGGTGGAAATCGAGGTTGGATCTTGTGGCATGTCAAGGATGAGTTTTTGAGGCACTTGGAATTGTTCGGTGCCATTGGACGTGTAGGATGGAAGTAGGAGTGCAAAGTGAACTCTGAAGCTTCGCTGTTTTGATGTTTGGAAGTGACCTGAAGTCTCCGAGGTGTAGACCAAAGCAGTTGTATTGTTCTTTTTGAAAAAGGGACAGCTGCGAGCTCTCCAATGGGCTTCAAAAGAGCTTTCAACGGCACTGAAAGGCCCTCTGTTACATTGCGAGCTGATGTTGGTTTCCAGCGGGCAAGCAAACTGTGCCCTGAAGTTCAACTGGGGAAGGCCTCGGACCGGCCGCGAAACCTTCAGCAAATTTTTTGGCCCAAAGACAATCTTGAAATGAACTCTCCCAACCATAAATCATTTAAACTTCAACATGCCTTCAATGGCTTTCCATTAGGCGCGTAGCAACCTGGGTTCCAGGCATGCAACATGCTTTAATATCTTCGCTGTTTGAAGTCCAAGCCTGCCAGTCGGGTCGCCGACTCCGTAACTTGGGCTTCGTCCTGGCAATGCTGCTGGCGCGCCAGTTGAGCTACAGATCTTTGTTGGTGTTTTATGTGGATAGGAGTCACGCTTCAAGCTCTGGGAAGTTGATCAACGTGGCTTCAACGTTTTCTGCGGTTGTGCAGAGTCGTCTACTAGACATTGCAGAATGAAAGCTTTTGGCGGGCTTGGGCTTGAAACAGCGAAGATATTTAAGCGTGTTGCAGGCCCGGAACCTAAGTTGCCACGCGCCCAATGAAGAAGAAGATTTTGGGAAGGCCGACACTCCCAGCGAAAGCGTGTGCACGTCAGTTTGTCTTCTCCCTTGATGGGCATGTTGAGGTTTAAATGCTTGAAATGGTTGGGAGAGTTCATTTCAAGATCATCTTTGGGCTTCAGACTTTGCTGAAGGGGCTTCTCGAGGCCGGTCCGAGGCCTTCCCCAGTTGAACTTCAGGGCGTGATATAGTTTGCTTGCCCACTGGAGACCAACATCAGCTTGCAATGTCATATAGAGGGCCTTTCAGTACCTTCTCATGCCCGTCGGAAATCGTTGAAAGCTCAGGATCATCGAGGCATCTTTTGAGGCCCATTGAGTCTGCAATTAGAACTTGCTTGCAGGATCATCTTAAGCGGTCGAGGCCCCTTCGAGGTCCGTCGTGACGTTTTGAAGAGAGAATGAAGAGGACTTGAAGGTTCGGGAAGCAGAGGAAAACTCCCAAGCCCACAACCCTCACACTAAACAGGCGGCTACCACACTTCTTTTCACTCACAAGCGAAAGATGTGCTTTGGAAGCTCGTGGCCTTGAGCCTGCATCACATGCTTAAAATGCATGCCTTTGACTTGTCTTGCATCTATTTCATTTTCAAGTCTGGATTGTGGTAAGATGGTCTTGGCAAGCTTTTCCGCCTTGAATGGAAAGCTCTCGGCTGCGGGCTCGTGCTTCTGCCGCCAGGTACAGGTGTTCCTCGCATTGCCTTCGTCCCGCGTGCTTGGGGTTTCTTCTTTTCCTTTTGGTAAAGCTTTGCTTTGCTTGCGGCCTGGTTGCCTTCTTCTTTCCTGTGCTAGCTGTGAAGGGGTCTTTGTTGGTCCCATCGGGCTGACCGGATGCCTGTTGCAATTGCTCCTCTGCTCGATGCCCAACTTTCGTCCGATGGTCGCGTTCCTTAATGATGGGGGTTCGCTCTGAGCTTGCTGCCGACCCCGTCTTGTCTGCTTCCCGGTCATTCTGCTCCAACCTGCGGTGCACCGGTTCCGGGTGATGAGCTTGCTGATGCCACTCCTGTTCGCTTCTGACGATAGGGTTCTTGCGGCTTTCCAAGGGTCTCTAGTTTGGATTCTGTTTTTGCGCGACGTGACGACTCATCCGTTTTGCGGCCTAGTCCGCGCCTCCTGCTGCTTTTTCCGTTCTGGCATCTGCGTCTGGTCTCGGTTGCTTCAGAGCCTTCAGATCTTCAGACTGGCTTTACCGAGGCTCTTCCTGGTTCCATTGTTTTGGTGAGCCCTGCTACTTCGAGCGCTGAAGCTGTGTTTTTTGCCGTCAGGCCGCAGAGTTTGGGCCCCGTGCCCCGCTTCTGACCTCCGTGGCTGCAGCAAGAAAACTGAAGAGCACTTTTGCAAATGGAGACGCGCAGCAAAGCGTCTTCCCTGGCTTTGCATGCAACCTTGCTTTGGAGGCTCCCCAACAAAATGATTCAGGTGCTGGTTTGTGGCTTCTAGACCTGGGTTTCTAAATGCAGCCACAGCTTCTTCTGAGCAGCCCTCGTGCCTCTGGCTTTGGAAGTTCTAGAACAACCCTTGACGCTTCCCCCAGGTCGATGTCTTTCTCCTGTACCTCCGGTGGCCGGTGGCTAGGCGTGATGGAACTGAATCTGTACAGCTTTGCTTGTTGAGAAGCCGCCAGCTCCAGATGCTTCTGTGCAAAAGGTAATCCTTTTACAAGGTTTGCTGTGTGCCGGTTGGTGGTGCAGTACGTGTGAACGCACCTTTGCACGAAACGTTTGGAGTTGCCGCACTTGCGACTTTGACATGTGTGGCAATGGTGTATCCTCCGCTTCTGCCTCCTATGAACAGGCCAATGCTGAGGAAGTTGGTGCGGGTTTGATTTCTGCTCGCTTCGAAGCTTTGATTCACCTGAAAGGAAGCCTTAAAGGTATCTGGTCTGTATCGGCCCAAGTGAAGTTTTCCGGTTTGTGTCAGGCCTACAGAAGCATTGTCCTACCATGTCGGGGCCTCCAGACTCTCCAGGCGGCCTTCCTGGGTCTTTAGGGCTTCCCAGACTCTCCAGGCTTCGTGTCTGCGGCGTGCGCTGCCTGGGACGCTGGCTCCATGTGGATTGGCTTGTTTGGTTTTTCATTGCCAAAATAAGAGTGCGAACATCATAACCTTGGAATTGGCTGTTCAATGATGACGACTGTGCCGTTGTGGCTTGTCAGAGCAGTCCGGGGAACAGCCAGGGTCGTGCGTCATCATCGTCATCATTGAACAGCCGGGTTCGACGTTATGATGTCCGGCCCGCTGTTACTGGCGATTGTGGTTTCGGGAGGGTTGTGCTGAAACAGCCGCCCTCGACATTATTATGTGGGGCCCGCTGGTGCTAGCGCCAGTGTTTTTTCGAGAGGCTTGTGCTACACACATGCCGTTGACCAACCGAATGTCAACCTTTACGACTGACAGCTTAGACAATGTCAAGGAAGTGGCAGGCCTCTAAATGATGTTCTGTCTGCTTTCTCTGGCGTCATTTTCCAGCTAGGAAGCCTGGGACATGTGACTTTTCGGAACCTGCTGTAGTTTCGGAACCTGCTGCATCCGAGAATTCCAGGGTGGGAAAGCCACGATGGATCCAACAGTAACATCGTCTGCCTGCCTGCATGCCTCAAAAGGGGAAATCTTTCCACGAATCGCTGCCGTGTCACCTTCCAGACCCAAACAGAATCACCAACGAACATCCTGGAAAAAACAATAAAAAAAGATCAAAAAAGACTTTCCAAGATATAAAACCATGTATCAACACATCAAATCATGTAGGACATGTAAAAGTATACATATATATATATATAAGTACCAGACTTATGGAATGCTTGCATAACTTAGTTTTGTGTTTTTATGGTCTATTTGGCTTAGATAAGTTATCTACGGCTATCTGTCTTGTAAGTTTGTTACAACAGCCCTCAGAAGTTGTAAACTAGTCACAAGTAGGGGGGTCCACCCTGCAGGTCACGACGCGCGATTGTGAACACATCCCATGCGCCAGCATGCAGTGTTCCGCCGCCGCACTGAGAGGGTTGTCGATCGTGGACAAGACTATGAACACCTCCCACGCGACAGAGCACGGCGCCACGGGAACACCGAGAAGGGTTGTCGATCGCGGAGATTGTGAACGCCTCCCGCGTTCCAGCCCCGGGAGCGTTGTTCGCGGACAGACTTGCGAACGCTCCATTTTGAGGAGGTGCGGCGGCGGAGCACCGAGAGGGCCGAGAGGGTTGTCGTTTGTAGGAAAGAATACAGTATTCGTGAACCCCTCCCATGCGTTAGCGTTCCGGCGCCCCAGGAACACCAAGAAGGTTGTCGTTCGCGGACAAAATTGTGAACGCCTCCCAAATGCCAGCGTCGTGGCACCGGTCATTCGCGCCCAACGTCAAACCCTAAACCCTAAACCCGAAACCCAAAACCCACGTGCCAGCATCGCGGGCATTCCGCGAACACCGATAAGGTTGTCGTTCGCGCCCAACATTGTGAACACTTCCCAAGTGCCAGCGTTATTTTTTGAGCAGGTGTGGCGGGTCCCGCCAACCCTACCCCGTGCTTTAATTAAAACATAAGAAAACTTTTTCGAAATCCATCATGCCATCCATCGCGATATCCATTCATGCACCAACGATAACGAAGAACCCTCCCGAAGACCGCTTCCGCTTAAAAACCCTCGCCACGCTTTCGGGAAAGAACCCAATAATTCAGACATATGAAAAAATTGTTTGAACCATGATGTTTTAGCCATGTTTTTGCCATGTTTGAACCAGGTTTGAACAATAGTAAATCCATGTTTTAGGAGACGGCGCCTCTAAGAGGCCGTGCGAGTAACCACAATTTCTGGGGCTCGGGGTGGGGTGGGGTGGGGTGGGGGGGGGGTAATCACGTGACTTGGGACTTCACACCTGCAACTCCAAAGCCTGAACCCCTAATCCCCAAAGGCCTAAACCCTTGCTGTTTAATTCGGGAAAACGCGCCCGCGCCGAGGCGAGAGCGCAATTTCGAGCAAAAAATGTGTCCGAAACTTCAAAATGACACCCCCTAGAAAAAAAAACACAACAAACAAACTATCCTTAAACCCAAAAGAATAGTCCAAGCAGTGCAAGCCCAAATCTTGAAACCTGAACCCTAAACTTTGAACCTTGAACCCTGAAGAAGAATCAACTTGAGGCCACTTTCAGGATCCAGTGCACAATTCTGTTGGGTTACAACCAAAGCACAATTCCAGAAAATCATGCCTGCGCTGTGGCGAGAGCACTATTTCGAACCTGAACTGCCGGAGCCATAACGCAGATAAAACTTCCCGAACCGAAAATCGCCATTTGAAAGCTCAACATGGGGAATGAGCAAAACGTGCTCGCGCCTAGGCGAGAGCGCAAATTCGAGCAAAAAACGCGTCCAAAACTTCAAAAAAAAAGGACCCCCTGGAAAAAAAACAACAAAAAGATCAGGCTTCGAGCGAAAATGCATTTTTCCGAAAAAATGTCCTAACCCTTCAGTGTTTTCGAGCCCTGCAAATGCTGCGGTGATCGCGAAAATGTGTGTTTTTCTTGGGTTTTCAGCCCTCGATGCGAAAAATGTAAACACAGAATGTGTTCAGTCACACGGCCTCTTACAGGCGCCGTCACCATGTTTTAGCCATCTTTCCCTTAAACACTTCATGGCGCGAGTACATGATGTGTTGTTTTGATCCGGAGGCGTTAGAAGTTATGGAAAGTTCCGCTTTCTAATCGCGAGTTGAACCCGTGTTTTGCACTTGAGCGTTGAGGTTTGCCGCTTTGTATGGAGCCTTTGAAACGACGAGGAATCTGCGAGCATCCTCTCCCGCAATTTTGTTTGCGATATTGATCAGAGTGAGTGCTCGAGCACATGTTGCTCTTGTTCAGCATTTGTTCAAGGAAAGCCCTGACTCTTCAGCTGAAGCAAGGGTCTTGTGACAAGCAGGTTAGCAAGTTCGAATCGAGAAACCAGAGCATTCACCGCAACACGGATCCTGCGGCCCTAAGCGCGCGGCTAGTGCCGTTTGTCAGAATTTGTCAATGTTCCGATTGTGACTTGAAATGACTTTAGGGCGGAACATGTAACACGCGCAGTACTTTGCAGCACTGTTCCATGGTGTACGTGCGCGGCATGCATCCGCAACTAGCACCGATTTTGATCGGGACAGCAGTCAGGAACCCAGTCGAAATCAGCAAGAAAGGGTTGCTTGAATCGAGAAGCGTGCCCGCATCACTCGCAAGACTGAGGTAACCGACTTCTGCTTGGTACAGAGGACATTGGAGGCAATTATTTGGGGCCGGAATCCTCTGCCGACTCTGTGCCCTGCCTCGGATAGCTGGCAAAGCAGCTCTTGCAATCAGACAGGGTTGTGGACCATCTTGTTCGACACAACAGGTTCTGCCCTTCTTTGATTCGTGCAAATCAGGCGAACACACGCTGTGTGACGTAGGATTAAGTGCAAGGCTCCAAGCTGCCCAAACCAGCAGGCAGAGGTCCCGCAGTGCTCACGGGGCTCGATTTGGGCTTCCTGCCATATGGACCCAGGCGAATCGCCACCATAAAACCAGTCGCTCGTGTTGCCACCGCGTGAGCACACGCTATCGTCGCAATCGGCGCAAGGACAGATGTTCGTTGCAGAGCTAGGCCGTGGCGATGTTGTTCGACTCACAGCAGGCAGCCTTTTGACAGGTTTGTTTGGCCCCTGGAATCCAGGCGGTAACGCGCTGTGCAACCCAAGAGCAGGCGCAAGTCTGCAAACTTCAGCAATCATGCTGCTCGATTTGACGCGCTTGTTTCAGTACGGGACAAAATACGTGGCCATAAGGCCAGAGAAGGTTGTTTCAGCGGTCGCAGATATCGCCGATATCGCCGCTGCGTGAGCATACAGACGGTTCACGCCACTGAGCCGAGATGCTACGTTGCCTCAAATTGTTGCGACAGACACAGGTGTCTGGGCAGCAGATTCTGGCCCTGAACCCTCCAAAGTTCGACAGGAAGACTCAGCGCCGCCTGGCCTTCTGCCACACATGTCCCGTTGACCCTGAACTCATTGAACATGACTCACCTTTGGTTTGCGGTCCAGACGGTCCAATCCTGGGCTGCCACTCCCATATCCGTTGTATTCCAAGAACGAAACCACTGCTGTCCAGCCGGTCCTTGTGACGTTGCGACTTTCTCGGCATGTCTAGCAAGGAAAGAGCCACAAAGTGTTCGAGCCGCAAAGTGTTCGTGGCACACCGGTTGAAGCGCAGGCAAGTGTTGGCAACCCTCCCCCAGCGAACTCTAGGCCTTGAGGCAAAAGAAGTTTTTATCTGAGGATGTTCGGGCCTGTTCCTGCCTTGAGGCTGACTGAGGTCATGAGGTCCTCGTGACGTTTCATGTTCACTTCCAGGATGCACCATGAGCGAAGAATCAGCTGTGTGCAGGGCCCAGACGGTGGGGGCAGTTGGCAGTAAGACGAAGTTTGGTCCAGTATGACCTGGGCAAGCCCCCAGCAAAATGCTGCCGCAGCCCCTTGCCTGAGCTAGGCCGCTAGGCCTCTGGGTGCTCCGGAGATTGTTCGTTTCATCGGTTCCTGCCATGTTCCCCGTGTCTCTGCTCTGTTCAAATCGCGTTCACCCGTGCTCAGAGAAGGTACGGTAGGCTCATCTTCCAAAACCATCATCCTATGCCTTGGGCCCCCATTTGGTAGGGAAGAAGTTCCAGCTGGAAAGTCCATCGGATCGTGAAGAATGCGAGATGAACATGAATTTGCTAGGCACTTGAAAGCAGTTCCGACGGTTCGAAACAGTTCCCGACCGTTTGGGGCTGCTTCTAACAGGCAGATCTGACAGATCCTGAAAGTTGCTTGATGACCCCTCTTGGCGCTCACACACAAAGAAGCCACAAAAGGCTGCGGTGCGAATACTTTTTTCCGGGCAGCCGCAGTTCGACCTTAGACTAACGCCTGCAGTGCATTGAATCCAGGTCAATAAGAGGGACCCTGCCCAAAGGCAGCGCAGCTTCGTTCCACGCTCGCAAGCTACTCTCACACAAGGGCCAAACCACTCCCAGCGGTGGAACCTGTTGCGTGCTGTGCCTGCAACGTTTCTTCCCTGACGCCTTCCCACATCATAGCTTATCATAGCTTCAGCGTCCATGTCTCTCAGCTCATGGATGTGCTTGTCCATGTGATGGTGGTGCTGGCCTGGGCATGTCGACGCTATGAGACGCCATGCGTTCATCACCGCCAATCACTGTCCATGAACAGCGATCCTTCACGTACCGTTGGTCGACTGGTGCCCAAGGCCAACAGCAAGAGACAACAGTGGGGCCTTGGGTACGGGGGTTTCACAAGCGCAGGCACGATCAGTCTTTGCAGTGCTGAACTTATGTGTGATACAGCTGTGGTTGTAGTTGCAAGTAAGCATTCCTGACTTACCAGAATATGTTCATGAATTATTCTGCAAAGTTTGAAGAGCGAAGCTGGCACATGTTGAGAATGGGAAGTGGACGGGACGTCCCTGCGTGAACATACGGGTACAACGACGAACAACCAACATCGCCGTGGAGTTTGCAGTCCTGGACATAGTTATATTGACTCAGCATTCTGCACCTGGGTTCCCGAATGCTCCGGACAAAAATCAAGAGTTAAAAAACAACTGTTCCAAAGCTCAGGCAGCAGGATCGCAACCAAGTTAAGCGCTTACATTGGTCGATATTGGTCGATGCAGCCAATGTGTAGATGGCCTTCATCTGGTGCCATGTTTGGCGCCTCCTTTACCCCATCTCTTTCGAACGACTTGAAACAGCTGTTGTACCGCGCTTGCTCCTTGGACCATGCTCGTTAAACCCGCCTGGAACGTAAAGAGCATCACCTGCGAAGGGAAGGCCCAATGAAGGCAGCCCTGTCTCCCCCGTCGCGAAGCATCTCCGCAAATGCGGGAGACTGCAGCTGACCCGGCAGCGCGCGGTTGTCTGAAAAGCCCCCCGAAGTCTTCTGAGGCCCTCTGAAGCCCCGTGAAGCCCTCTGAAGCCCTCTGAAGTCCTGAAGCCCTCCCCTTCCTGATCCGGGGCCCCCCACGGATTTTTTCCCGTGTGTTCTGACTTCTTTGTGGCGTTCGCCAGAGTAGCTGGTAGCTTCTTGAAGCCGGGGTCTTTGTCCTGGTCGCAGTCTACCGAAGAATGTTGATCTCCGGATCCGTGTGGTCTTGCGGGCTGCTGATGCTGAGCAGGGCAGCTCGAAACAATTCCGACTGCTCAGGATGTTTCCCACCTCTTTACAGATGCTGCTCGTCATAGTTGCTGACGTTATCTGCACAGTTCCTTCGGCACCTGCAAGGGGTGTACACGATTCGCGCCATTCTTGACCCTCACCGACAAGCCGCCGAGCACTCCAACGCATAGGGCTTGGTTCCAATGTTGTCAGCTGACCGCTCTTCGCTAAGCTCGCTAAAGCTCCTTGATGCAAGCTGAGCTGGCTTTGTGGAGCTGTGCTTGTGCGACCCCACCTCCACCCTTCGAATAGCTCAAAGTCGTGGGAAGGTGGCCTGGAGCATCGCAGACTTGGGGGTTGACCAGACAGAGACAGACCCCTGTCGCACTCGTTCGGCCCATGCGAGGCTGATGCACAAGCAAGGCCTTCACTTCCTGAACGGAGAGATCTAAGAGAGTGTCCAGTTCCTACTGATTGGGCATATCTGGCCTCCTGAACATCCTCAACCCTCAAGCCTTAAGCCCTACAATCCAAGAGCACCTGGGGAGGGTATGGGAGGGTGTGGAGGTGGCTCCATGGGCTCCCCCAAAACTCGTGACAAAGCGTCCCTAAGCGCCACCGGTCTCTGTTCCTTCGCCTTCTCCCGTTTCTTCCACGTTGCTTCCCCTTCTTCTCGCGTGGAGTATGCATCCGAGTAGCTCTGTGGGAGCAATAAACAAAGAGAAAGAAGAAGCATGTTGCGTCGATAGCTCAATACTTCGAACGGCATGTCTGCATGGAAGCTCGCTGGATCTTGGCATGAGAACCCGGATGGGCCGTCCCGGAGTCGAAAGGCCGATGGCTTTCTCCGCGGCAGTTCAAGAGAATGACGTCCTCTGGGCCGTGCTCGCGTCAACTTAAGTACATGGGTGTGCCTTTCAGACTCCTTCGAAAGAATCGAAGGCAAGAGTTGTTGCGTAGCATCCCACACCGTGTGGTTGAATGTGAAGCTCTCCTAGCCGCCTTCCTGCAAGAGCACTCCATGCCATCCTGGCAGCGAAGTGTGAGCTTCTCCAGCATACGCGCTACCGCGTTCAGAAGCTTGCCCTACACAGCATGGCAAGCACTGCTCTCTGAAGCTCGCAGCCACACAAGTCGGCATTACATCTTGAACTTTTGCTGCACCCTTACAAGCATCAGGGTGGACTCATGACATCCAAAGGTGGCATGGAATGATATGCCCAGACATACAGTAGGTTTGACTAGCCTGGTCAGAGGCCCGTTTCGCATTTGCATTTGAGGTGTTGAAATGGGGGCTCCTTTGTTTCTGTTCGGCCGAGAGGTCATGGCCTCATCTCAGCCTAGACGTGCGCAGATGCGAAGCTGAAGCAGGCTTTCGCTTTATGAACTTTTGCCGGGGCATCTGAGAGACCAGCTTCCATTTGCTCCCAATGCTTTGTTGCTAAATTTGCACTCTCCGATTCGGCCTCTCTGGGCTTTCTGCAAGCGTATCGTGAGTGCACAGCGGGGATTCCGTAGGTGTCGTGCATCACTACTAGGCCGGGGGTTCTTGGCGGGAAAAAGCCCGTAGGATCTTTATGTGGTAGTTAAAACACAATCGAACAAAATTTTGCAGGATTCTTAGGTGGGTGCCCAAAAGCAAGGGAACGCCGAAGGAAAACGCAAACACACCTAAGGATCCGACCAAAAAACAGCTCAGGATTCCGCAGCTGGTTTCTGCAGCTCTGGCGCCCTAAGATTCGACCGTTCCGTAAAACGTTAGACTCTTTAGACTGCTGCTCACGCTCCTGCACTAGTAGGCAAGCACCTATTCCAGCTAATTTGTAGCGTTGCGGCAAGTGTGCTTGCAGAAAGGGTCCTGGACACCTGCAAGATCTTTGTGTGGCAATTTCCCTACCTGTTCAATGTCTTCCCTACGTATGCCAGTTAGCGAGGTTGCCGAGGTTGCACTACTGGAGGAGTCTAGTGGATCAGTCTGTGGTCTCAGGCACAAGCTTGCCTTGTTCATTGGCTAGAACAAGCCCCCACAAAATTCAGGTAGCAAGAGCCATGCAGCCGACTCCTCCAAGGCGCTGTGCTCACAGCACGTAATGCCTCTGGCTGTTCGTTCCCTTGTTCTTTCAGAACCAACGCAGCACAACAGTGCCAGATGTGAGGGTTCCAAGATTCTAGGAGACGTCCTCGTCTTCCACTTCAAATCAGCCAGTTCGTAGCAGGCAAAGTCGGAAGGATTGGCGAAAAGAGACTGCCAAAGGCTTTAAGTGCTTCGCTTCAAAGTTCTGATCTTATGCTTTGCGACTCTGCGATGTTCTGCGGCTCTTGAATAGGATGAACGATGAGCGCACCCCTGCGAAGGTTCATGAAACTTTTCGGCACGCGCACAGGCTTCTGCCAAGCCCCTGCGAAGGTTCATGAAATTCGCGGGAGGCCTCTGCACTTTCGGCGAAATAATGCCAACTTAGCAGCGCGCGGTTATTGACCATTCCCGGACAAGTCCAGCTTGTGCCAGACTTCCGCCGGAAATCCTGCCGGACATGCTGCCAGACATTGTGCCGGACACGGACTGCTTCCATCCTGGGCAACTGAGACATGAACGCCACTTGATTTGCGCTTCACTGAAGCGCAAATCAGCTGGCAAACGCAAGGAACCCGTCCAAGGGCCAATCACCACGCGAACCCTGGACACAGTTCGTTTAAGTCGTCGAACCCTCGCGACTTCGTCGACGTTTCCCCCCCTTCATCGAGGCTTGTTCGGTTCAGGGTTCGTCGACCCGCTGGGGGGCAAGTTGAGAGGTGGGAAGTGAAGAACATCAGGCTCGGCAAGCGCAGCTTCGTAAACCCTTCTCTGGTCTTCGTCGAAGTCGCCTGACTTCGCCGAGGTTCGTTTTGGAGGTTTTGGGCCTACAAGAAGGTCGGCCCAAGGTCGGCTGGGGATACGCCTTTGGGGGGGTCCCTTCTGTTCGGCCCCTCCTCAGATGCGCGGATGATGTAGCACGCCCGCAGGCTTCAGCTGGCTTGTTTGCACAACTGGGGCTTCAGCCCACAGGCCAAGCTTCCGGGCATAGCTTGCAGTCACAGCCCCTTGTGCCCTTTGCCACAACGCGTTATGGGCATTGTGGTGCAACTGCAGCCTCTTTCGCCACCGTAGCACCCCCACGCACAGCGGGTACCACTGGAGCCAGATCACGGGGATGGAGACCTGGCAGTCCGAGCAAGTCATGCAAGCCAATGTCTGCATGCTACGCACACCAGGACACTACCCTCGGGCATGCTGACTGTTGAGAGCAGTCGTTTCGTGGTCGTGTTGAAGGTTGCGGCGGCTCAAAAGACCCAACCTTGCCTCCATCCATCGCTGATGATTCACACGCGTGTTATTTACCGTGTAATGCTTGGCTTGCGAGAAGAAATCCCATGCACCCCTTGTGAGGCAGCCGCACTGACTGCAAGCTCGGGGCGTGCCCCTAATCATGATCACATATGCTTCATGACTCATAATTAGCTGGGAAGGTGTCGCCCGTACTCATAATGTTTTTGGCTGGTGATTGCAATCGACAACGGGTTTTCTGGGATGAACGAGGTCACTGCAGTTCATGAAGTTGAGTCTGGTGGCTTGCACCGCTTGCATGTCCCGACTTGCGCATGTCCTCACGTGGCAAACCGAGGGGGACTGGGGGCTTCGCAGTCTCGTAGTTTCTCCTTGCACATCTTCGCGCCGTGGCCTACTTGCCCTGCCGGATGTCGTCGATGTCGCCTTGGTCCAGGCCACCCAATTGCGTTGTTGGCACTTGTGGGCGCAATCGTGCACAAAGAGGCGCCGCAGCACAATGTTGGAGATGCATTTTCCTACGCTGTGTGCTTCGTCACCCGCAGCTAGAACCATGGAAGATCACTCCTGGCTCTGCGACTGCCACTAACCAACTCTGCCTGCACATCTGCATTGGCGGCCGTTTCCTTTTAGACCAGTTGCCATGAGAACTCTGAGTCTGAGAAGCCAGATCTCGTGCACCGTGCGGCTTGGCCACTTTTCTTCGGGTCGACGGCGCCCTTCGGCGAGACCTGTTGGTCCTCATGGTCTCGGTCGCCCCTTCACTTCGCTCCGCTCCAGGCAGAGGGCAATGCCCTTGCGCCGCCTGTGGCCCCTACTTAAATGCCAGACCTCCAGAACCTGTAGTCGAGATCGCAAGCGACTAGGTCAAGTGTCGACCAGTATTGGTGGGAGGTGGGGAAGCAAGGCCTGCTGCACGTGAGGAAGCAGAAGAAGTCGAGGAAGTAGAACTTCCAAAAGTCACATGCAGTCACATGCATCAACTTCTGAGTTGCAGTGACATTTGCGACTCTTGGCTGCTGCAGCCTGCGACGGAGAGGTGCTGCGCGCCAGGCGCATGGCACACGGCGCATGGAGCGCAGCTCTCGGTGCCTCGTGCAGGCTCGGTCGGTCACTTCCTTGCTTTGGTAACTTGTCGTTGAACTGCTGCATCTTCTGGGCCGGTCTCCTGAAAGCCCCTCGTCTTCACTGCCTTCGCGGAAGCCGCGAATGAACGGCAGTCGAATCAGTCTTCATCTCCGGGAAATGCAGGAAAAGATTTCGGGTAAGGTTGCAATATTCATTCTGATGGGGGTGGCTTGAGGATACATCAGCTCTTCCTCCGTGGTATAACGGTGCAGGGGAAGAACTTGGCGCATGGCCAGGCAAGATGCAGCACCCTCGTGAGACGCACAGGGGGATTGACTGTGAAACGTACACGAAATGGACGTTGGCAAGTTTGAAGGTGTGTGCGAAAGCCAGCGATGGTGTAGGTGTAAATAGAAGCTTCCGCAGCCTAGGCCCTGAGGCAGTCCTCCCGCCATAGGGCTCCGTTGCCTGTAGATCTCTAACTTGCACCCACTGGCGCTCAGCCTGAAAATGCCAAAGTCGAGTGAAAGTACCACGAAGGCAGCGCGAACGTCAGGGGAAGTCAAGCAGGGTCCTCCCTTATCGGCTTCAGCATCTTCAGCAGTCTCTGCAGTCTCCGCATTTGATGGTTGGGGTGCGGGCTTTGGGTTTGTCGAGAAGCCTCTGGAAAAGCACGGCAGAGGCTTCAGGCTTGCTCCTCATGTGGCTTGTTCCGTCACCTCAAAAAATCCGTCAACAGGTGCCAACAGAAACGCAGCACGCATAGAAACGCTTGAGATTGGAGCGCCGGCTTCCGAGTCCCACAAATCCCCATTCGCACCGCACCTGCTTCTTGCTAAGTTGTATCTCTCCACACTTCTTAGCCAATTCTCCAGTCGCACCGTTTCGGCGATTTGAGCAAAGCGCAATGCGCCCCTCAGCAACCCAAGTGCGGGCACGCAAACATCAGTCACAGACACCATTCACAAATCCTGTCAGACTCCCGCGCTGATGTGCCCGTGCGAAATGTGATTGGCACAGGTTTGGGCTCGAGCAAGGGGCAAGGGGTGCCCGTGAAAAAGCGTTTATTAACATGTCGTGATCCAGAAGAACCAACGCATTATTCTGACTTCCATCCTGGACAGTATCTTGTGATGGATGCAAAGGGGGTCTCCCTCGCCTACAATTCCCGAAAGAGGGACAGTCACGGTTGCCTCGGAGCTTTGCGGTCGCCTGCAAGACTCTAAGTGCACCCTTGCCATGTTTGCCTGCAACTTGAAGTCAGAGACCGTCCACTCAAAAGCGTGTCCGACCAGAACAGACACCATTCACAAATCCTGTCAGACTCCCGCGCTGATGTGCCCGTGCGAAATGTGATTGGCACAGGTTTGGGCTCGAGCAAGGGGCAAAGGGTGCCCTTGAAAAAGCGTTTATTAGCATCTCGTGATCCAGAAGAACCAACGCATTATTCTGACTTCCACCCTGACTTCCACCCTGGACAGTATCTTGTGATGGATGCAAGGGGGGTCTCCCTCGCCTACAAGTCCCGAAAGAGGGGCAGTCACGGTTGCCTCGGAGCTTTGCGGTCGCCCTGCAAGACTCTAAGACCTTGCCATGTTTGCCTACAACTTTAAGCCAGAGACCGTCCATTCAAAAGCGTGTCCGACCAGAATAGCCTTATGTCCTTCTCGCTCTCGGAGGTCTCTTCTCCACTCTCCGTCGCATGCTTTCTCGCACTCCACGTTCGAGGCCTTCTCTGCTCCCCCCTCACACTCCCCCCTCCCTTCAGGGCCTGAAGGGGGAACTTGCTGACTGAAGCCTCTTGGAATCTTCCACAGCACCATTGGCATCTTCATGTCCTTCTTGCTCTTGGAGGTCTCTTTTCCTGTCTCTGTCGCAGGTTTCCTCTCGCCAGCTGCCATCACTCCACGTCTGAAGCCTTCCCTCAGTTTAGGGATATGAGGGTTTGGGGTGCAGGGCGTGTGTGGTTCAGGATTTGCTGCCCTCTCCATGCCACTCATGGCTGGATGCGCTATGTTGTGGATCATGGTCAGGGCTTCACTTTTCAGCATTTGCACAGCTGGAGCCGGCGGGGCTTGTCAGCATGGAACTGCTCCACCTCATCATCGATCCCGGAGACATCCGCCAAGAGATCTGCTTCCTCGCATGGATGAGTGTCCTCCGTGGCCACTCTGCGGGCCAGCAACTTCTGGATACCCTCCTCTCACCAGCTTTCCGGCCGTGCCGAGACCGCTGGCGGGGAGTCTGCACTGGCTGCGTCAAGCTCGTAGCGACCGCATGCTGGTGCGAATGCCTTCGCACCGGCTAATGGGCAGCTTTCATCAACAGGCGTATGCCTCCGTCAAGCCCGTCCGAGCTTGCGACGCACAGCTGAGGCGGAGCAGAGTCCAGGAAATCCATGTGGTGATTCAGGATGATCCTGATGAATCGTCCTCGGCTGTAAGTGTCGATGTGTGCGGGGTCTGTGCTGGATCTCGATGGGGGGGGGGTCGAGAAATGCCTTCGGCATTTTCCAACCCCCCCTACCCTTAATCCAAGGGGGATCCTTATGATCGAGACTTCAGACTTCAGCCTTCACTTCGTGGTGGACCCTGGGTTGCGGTCTCGGAACCTTTTCGGGCGGATTTATGACCTTCTGCGAGGCACTCGAAGCACGAACAGTAGTAGGATCAAGGGTCCGGTTGAAAGCGCCACAGGGGCTATAGGTGGTCTGGAACCGCTCGGAACCATGAACTGTTTGCGTAACTTAGATGTCTACTGTCCAGGCCGCTTTGCCAAGGCAACGGTTTGACATTCGCGGAGGTTCGTGCAACCCCTCCCGCCTTCGCATCGGGTATGTGCAACCCGCTCTTCCTTCGCACAACCCTTTTTCCCTTCGCATAACTTCGCGACCCCCTGGCCTTCGCGGAATTATTCGCGAGAGCAGGAGCTCACCAGTTTGTCAGGACAGCTGTTTGAGGTTCACGGGGGTTTGCGGAACTCTTCCCACCCTGGGGCTTATGCCCATGCAGTCTCCTTCCATTCGCATAGCCCCTTTGCCCTTCACACAGCTTCGCCGTTCCCATGGGCCTCCGCGTAGTGCTTCGCGATTAATGTCTGGTACCCAGACAGTCTGACGCCCCCATGCCCCCTTCCGTTTTGCCCTCATTATATGGAGCGATTTTGCGTCTTTTGTTGGAGGCATGCATCTGCAGTTCTGAGATGCATATTGGTTCTGCACAGTATATTTGCTTCTTATCTTATTCTAGAGACTCTGGGCCCTCACACACACAAAGAGGTTGGCCTTCATGCGCAGGATGCTCTAACTTGCCAGCTTAGTAGACAAGGCCGAGACAGGACATGTAATCTGCGCCAGTGCTTCCATCACTCCGAATCAATGCGCGTGAGCACCGGACGGAAAGGAACTGCCTTCCACTTACTTTGCATCGCACCCCGAAAGGCAGGTCTGCAACCGCAGGTGTGGACAGGAGATGCCAGGTCAGCATCGTTGGTGTTGTGTAGTCCTTGCGACCAAGCTCTTGCCAGAGTCCAGGCATGCTGTGGTCGGGGAGGGAAGCAATTGTTGGGTCAATCATGTTGTTGTTGCCGGCAGGTTAGGTCCAGGCACTGAAATTGCCAGCTTCGGAGACCAGGGCGCGACGCGCGGTTGCCCCCTTCCACATGTGTGTCGCACCGTCCGACCGCACGGTCATGAAGGCCCGGAACGCTTGGGCTTGGTCCGGGTTCGTGATCTTGTCATCAGCCACGGTCACGAACAGTCGACCCACGTCACCATTTCGCCACGACAACGTTGTTGTTGTGCGTGGCTCACGCCAGTTTCCGACAGCAGCCACGGCCTTGTAGCCGTCGTCCTTGGCGAGCTGAGGCTCCCACTGCGCTGGCAAGGTTGCATTTCCCAAGCCCAAGTTGATGCGCAGCTGACGCGTGAGCTTTGCCTGCTCCCAATCCACCCGCTGGGCAGGTTCGTGAACAGTGGTCCAAACCTGGTCCAAGTTGCCCACCAGCAGGGGGTGGACCTGCTTGGTTCCCACCATTTCCGTGGAAAGGTGCTTGCCAGGTGTGGACACGCGGCATACCTGGAAGTCGAACTTCCACAGGGTGCTAGTTCGTGGCATGGACTTCGAGGCCTGGAACCGGGCACGCTTTGCCGGGCCTTGGCCGCCTCCAGAGCTTGAGTCACTCCACCATGGGCCTTGTCCACGTGCCGATTCTGGCGATCCACCTCCTCGTTCCAGACATCGACCCACGACATCCGCGGCATGGTCTTGTGGACTTGCGTCCAGCGCTGATGCCTCGGAACTTGGCCTTGTTCTCCAGCATCGTCTGCTGAAGAAGAAGGCTAGCGCACTGGATTCATTTCAGAGGTAGATGCAGTTTTCCACAGCTCGCCCGAGCAGACGGCAAACACCTGCCGTGTTGCTAGGGTCGGAGTAAGCGTTGCACGCACTTATGACTTCTGAGGGCCGAGGGCACTTGCAGCTGCTGTCGGCACGTAAACGGAAAAAGTGTTGGACATAGCTAGCCTTTGTCTCCAAATCCAGGACCTTGCCTTTGCTGTTGTGACTCCATCACACCGTGCCAGTGCGACAGAGCAGGGGGCGGAAAGGTGCTGCCTTCCTCATAGTAACATTCGCGGCATCAGCCGAAAGTCTGAGGCGGTACCGAGCACCCTCGTAGCTACCGCAGCAGAAAGGTTGCGGATGCGCAGTGCGCCGCCAAAATGGCAGGTCTGCAAGCACGGGGGTGAGGACAGGAGATGGCAGGCCAGCATCGCAAGAGTTGCATGCCAGCATGCTGTAGTCACTGTCGTCGAAGCCGTCGACAACCACATTTACGTGGGATTGCAGTATCTGCTTGGCCATGGTGCAGTGCAATGCCCAAAATCTCAAATCAATGAAAAGAGCCACCCTTTACTGCAACCTCTTCCCTTAATCCAAGGGTGTGTAATGACTTTCCTCCATATGACATATGAATAACATATTGTGCTCTCAGCGGACTGAAATTCGAAGGCTTCTCGGGGCAGATGAAAGCCATGCGGCCAGCTTGGAGGTGCCTAACAGCTTCAAGAATCTAGTGCAAGGCTTGTGTGGAAATCAGGGTATACAGGTTGTGCAGCACGCTTCGTGGTTGGGTACGGTTGAGTGCAGACCGAGTGCCCTCCGCACATCCGACGATTCGCACTTATGAACAGGGCTGCCAGGCATCCGAGTTGTTTCCGATGGTGACGAAGCTTTTTAGAGTGGTACACCCCTCTCTTTACCCTCCTAGCTGTCCCACAAGAGTCGCAACATGTTGCTTCTTGGGGGCCCATGCCGGGTCTTACAGCCTTCCTGGCTCCCAGCGCCGGACATCTCAGCTATCGCGAGCATGCGAGACTTGCACGAGCGTGACCTCCAAGAGCGGCAGTGCGTGGCAGCTCCAAGTCAACGCACTGCCGGGATAACTGGTGCATGCTGGCTCATGCTGGCACGAGCGTCTTTGTGTCAGCTAGTTACAGAGTGTCTCAACAAGAGGACATTGGGCCCTGAGCCCTCCACACAGTGGGCAGTAGGCTTTCATGGCGTCCTCATGCCCCAAATTCAAAGCCTAGCAAGTCGCACCCTGAGCTGTCGAGATGGAAGGGCAGGAGCTTCATGATCCACCAGCCTCAAGTAAGTAACCCTGCATCTTGAACTTTCGTTGCTTCCGCGCATGCCTTTGATGCTCATCTGGAGGTGCGGTCTTGGACATGGAGTCTGTGCAGTGAGCAAGTGTTGGAGGGCGCACAGGGGAGAGTAATCACGAAAGCTCCTCTGGAGGGAGTGTCGTTCATTAACAACTCTTCACACATGTGAGGCTAGCGGCCTTGGGGCCGGGGGGGGCCTTTGGTCAATTTGGTGCGGTTCCGGGGCTTCTCCCCCGTTGTGGGCTGGGAGAAAGCGTGTTGCCCACGCAGCTGTTCTGGCATCCTTGTTGAGGCTGGTTTGGGCTGTGCTCGCCAGGCTTTGTGGGTCAGAAACGGGGTGATCATGATGCCGCTGATCTCGGTCCTCTCTACGGCGTGTCTCAAGCTTCCGGCCACCCGGCCAACCAACAGGCCCCATGCATACAGAAGATTCTTTCGTCCGAACCTTTGGCTTTCAAGGGAACACGTGCGCCCTCACGCTTCATGCAGCCATGCCGAGAGAGCAGGCAGGGAGCAAGTGGCCTGGCCTTCCATTCAGAGCTGCTGCGGCTCAAGGGTCCAGAGCCTCACGAGAGTTGTGTAGGTTTTTTCTGTGGCATGGTGGCAGGTTTCCATGGCAGGGTGGGGGGATCCATCATCGGTTCACGCTTCTGATGAAGCCGAGGGCACTTGCGCTTGCCGTAACTTGCTCTGTCTCCCAGGCTAATCTAGCCTCCCGAACTAGATCACTAGTCCTTTGCTCCTGCGGCACTGTAAAGGCTGTTGCACCAGGCGTCAGAGGTTGCAAGTACCCCGTGCAGGACATGGTCCTTGAGTCTTTGGTTTTGCTCTCTTCGTCCATCTACTATTTGTTAGGCAGCACACATGCGACCGCGGCATTGGAATTCCTTTCGCTGCAACTTCTTGCAAGAGTCGAGTTGGCTGGCTGCAGTAGTTGAGGAGGAAACAAAGCGACATCACAAGAGCGTTGCTGGCAGGCCGTTGAATCACGCAGCTCTTGTCTGCAGCTTAGGCCCAAGTCGCCAGGACATTTTTCGCCGTCATTCTAACAGCCTCAGCACCTTCGGTTCTGTAAGGCATGCCAGCAAGCTTGATGCAAGCTTCAGCACAAACTGCAGACTCTGAGCCCTCTGGTATCTCTGGTATCTCTGGTGGCAGAGCATGCGGGGGGGCTCTTTGAGGTCTTGAGCCGTAGCAGTCAACCATCCTTGCATCATCTCAAGTCTTGTCGCGTGACGTCATGCTTGCCCGTAACGATCATCGGCACAGGACGAACTGTTTGCGCGAGTCAAGTTTCAGATCAGGGCACGAAAGGGCAAGCAACGAGACCAGGAATATCCATCACACCAACATGCCAGTGCGAAATCGCAGGGAGCAGGAATGTGCCAGTCGCTCTCAATTCAGAGTAGCATCTCTTGAAGGTCCGGACTACAGATGCAAATTCTTCAACCCCAGGCACGTGCAGGATGAGAGCTGTGTAGGCTTTTGTAGCCTTTGGGGCGGGCATCCATCATCGGTTCAGGCTTCTGATGAAGCCGAGGGCACTTGCGCTTGCCGTAACTTGCTCTGACTCCCAGGCCAATCTAGTCTTCCGAACTAGATCACTAGTCCTTTGCAAGGGCGTTCGCGCCCACAGGCAATCAATCAATCAATCAATCCTTTGCTCCTGCAGCACTGTAAAGGCTGTTGCGCCAGGCGTCAGAGGTTGCAAGTACCATGTGCAGGACATGGTCCTTGAGTCTTTGGTTTTGCTCTCTTCGTCCATCTACTATTTGCTAGGCAGCACACATGCGACCGCGGCATTGGAATTCCTTTCGCTGCAACTTCTTGCAAGAGTCGAGTTGGCCGGCTGTAGTAGTTGAGGAGGAAACAAAGCGACATCACAAGAACGTTGCTGGCAGGCCGTTGAATCACGCAGCTCTTGTCTGCAGCTTAGGCCCAAGTCGCCAGGACATTTTTCGCCGTCATTCTAACAGCCTCAGCACCTTCGGTTCTATAAGGCATGCCAGCAAGCTTGATGCAAGCTTCAGCACAAACTGCAGACTCTGAGCCCTCTGGTATCTCTGGTATCTCTGGTGGCAGAGCATGCGGGGGGGCTCTTTGAGGTCTTGAGCCGTAGCAGTCAACCATCCTTGCATCATCTCAAGTCTTGTCGCGTGACGTCATGCTTGCCCGTAACGATCATCGGCACAGGACGAACTGTTTGCGCGTGTCAAGTTTCAGATCAGGGCACGAAAGGGCAAGCCACGAGACCAGGAATATCCATTGCACCAACATGCCAGTGCGAAATCAGCAGGAATGTGCCAGTCGCCCTCAATTCAGAGTAGCGTCGCTTGAAGGTCCGGACGACAGATGCAACCGCAAAGAGCCGGGCGGGAGGGTCTTCAGCCCCAGGCACGCGCAGGATGACAGCTGTGTGGTCTCTTGTGGCCTTGATGAGGCCTGGTGGCAGGCTTCTGATGAAGTCTAGGGCACTTGCGCCTGCCGCAGCTGGCTTTGTCTTGTCATCTTGTGCTGAAACATACTGAAGCATTCGTCGCGCCATTCGAGATCCCTTTCAGGGGATTGTCGCTCTTGTGCCCGTGTGTTCATGCACAGCAGCCCTTCCATGCTGCTCGAGACATGCTAGCAGCAACTACCGAAATCAAGCAGGCAAATCTCGAGAGCGCCTTGGACACAAGGGGAGTTCGAAGGGTTTAGGCACCTCGCAAAGGCCTTAGTCATGGCCCAGCCTCTCGACAAAAACCTACTCAGCTCGGGTCAAGCGCCAGGCCTTCGACAAGTTTACGGCGTCGAGCGGGATGACTCGGAACTTCGTTCAAGGTAACGGACATAAACCCATTCCCGTCTCCCTTTCCCTTTGCTCACTCCCTACTCCCCTCCAGCCCATGCAGGACCCCGCGCTGAGTTTCCACAGTGCAGGTTGGGGGATCATCGTGAGGTTTCTTGGTCCCTCAGGAGCCCCTCGTGGGAGATTTGAAGCACAGTAGGCGGTCAAGGTCGATCAGGGGCATGCTGGACACCCAAGAGCCTCAGATGACACTGAACCTTCACCGGCGTGCCCAAAGGAAGCTGCTCTGCGTGCGCAAGCGGGTTTTGCAGGGAGAGAGGGGGCTCTTCTGTCGCAGCCTTGGCAGCATTTGGCAACAGGCTTGCAAGTTTTTCAGCGGAACGTTGAGCCATTCTCGGCCTGTTCTGGTCATTTGCAAATCTCAGACCACACCTTCGGCGAGCCAACTATTGAGAACACTATTGAAAGCTGCTCTGATCCAATCGTGTTCCACAAAGCCCCCATGCGGATCCACGCAGATTCGCCATCTCCACCTCATCATTGGCATTCGAATCCCTAGGGCGTTTGTCCGTCCAGGCATGGCAGCAGTGACCCCCAAGCTGATCACCGATCTTCATCCAGTCATGTGTAGGCAAATCGAGGGTGTGTTTCGGACAGTTTGGGCGCAAGCAAGTGCTCGGGTTCTCTCCAACATCCACGGGAGGACATCCCTTCAAGTTCCCAGAGTTCCCGCGTTGCAATTCTGTTCCGAACCGGAAGGCAGTCTTTGAGTTGACTCTGCCTTTGAAATGCCGCACTGCGGGGCCTTGAATGCCGCTGGAGGCAGTTGGGCACCTTAGGATGCTTTGGACAATTTTAGAAATAGGCCCGCAGCTGCATGTTGAGACACGGCAAGTGTAGGATGTCAGCCATGTCAGCTGCCTCCACGCGCGTCGCTGCGCCGAAAGGAAGCGATCACAGGCACAGGGCTCATTAGGATCATTAGGCTCAACAGGCTTGCGGCCTTGGAACCATGCCGGCGGAGGAAATTCAAGTCTGCAGAGCAGCCGATGTACAAGCTAGGCAGCTTGCTGCGGTTGCCATGCAAACCATGGCAAATCTCAACGCAGGCGAGTCAGCTTTTGAAGCTGCGCTCCTCATGCACATCCATGCGCAGCGGCAAGCACCGGGCAGGCTTCGTCCGAGTTTCGGGTCTTCGTCGAAGCTTCGTCGACGATCGCCTTTGTAGTCGACAGGCGCCCTTCGTCCGGGGTTTGCCCAAGCGTTGGCCGTCCGCATCTGGTGGTTCATCGCTGTGGAAATGGGCCAAGAGGCTCGCAAGGTTGCCGGCAGAACGTTGAGACACTGGTTTCGACTCGGCAGATCTTCCGGAGTCGGAGTCAGCAAGTCCGGCATTGAAATCTTGCAAAAGCGAATCGTGATCAGGGTTTAGGGCTTCGGGTTAGTATCATGGAGATGCTTTGCCCTCTGGTCAGTCGCAGCCTATGAGAGCGTTCAGACCCTCAATGTCGGGCCGTTCGGCTTGCTCTATATCAACATCTGAAGAGTCCCTTCTGGCTGATTCCTGGCTGGTTCTGGCCCATCTCGCCGTATGGGCAGGTGAAGGTTTGCAGGACAGCGGCTTCCTCGAGACCACAACCTGGCAGTGGTGGCACAACAATGTCATGTGCCTTTGCACGTCTTCTGAAGTGCAGAGCCTGGGTGCGGGCCTGAGAAACTTGAGCAACTTGAGTATGCTTCTTTGAACTCCCAGCCGAATCGGGACCAAAGAGCAGGACTTCAGAGGCTTCAGAGGCTTTCAGAGCACCGGCAACGCTGGGGACCAGACCAGCTCACCGGTCGCTGCCGGGTTTTGACGGGCTTTGCGCCGGAAGTGGCGTGGAACACAGGCTGGCACCTCACCGAGTTCGAGCCAGACATTGCAGCTGTCTCTGCCACCTTACCGGAAGGGAGCCAGATGTGCTCGCTTTTGTGTGCTAGCACATGTCCGAGGCGCTCGAGCCGCGCTGGCATGGAGGTAGCCAGGTAGCCACTGTTCACAGAGCCACGCTGATTCGGGATCGTCATCATCGTCATCATAGTCATCATCGTCATCATCGTCTTCATGTGCTTGACATGGCGAGCTGGAGCAGGGACTCTCGAAGACTATGCAGGACTTAGATGTTGTTGGCGCTGGCCTATGTCAACTCCATTCTTCTCCCGTTTAAGTGTTATGCGCGAATGCCGCTTATTGAGCTTGTGAATGAAGGCAGAAGAATTGGGAAACAAATGTTTGCCTCACTGTGAATGCGTATTGAGTTGAATCCCCAGGCTCCGAGCTTTGCAGGAAGCCTCGAAAATGCCAAGAGCATGTCTTTCTGGCCATGGCCGTCCAGGAACGTACAGCTTCCTCTTCTGTCAAGCAGCCTGTCATGGACTAGCCTTTCCTGGCTGGGTCGGTGCTACTCGGACATTGCTGCTTGGCAACCTTCGTTGGCATCTGCAGACTCGCACCTTGAGGTTGGGACCAACTCCCACGGCTCTCTCTCGCAAACTGGTCTGGACAGGGTTCTGAAAAGCAAAGGCTTTTTTCGTCAGTCGGCCCCCCAAAAAAGTCCACAGTCCTCGGCAAGGAGGTACTTGCCGGCTTCTTACAACAGAGTAACATAGTGTTTTGGTGTGTTCGGAACTAGCTCGTCTTTTGATATGCTGGCAAAAAAACCTCAGCTGGCAAAAAAAACTCAGCAACTCCAGAAAGACAGAGTAGACTGGGCCAGACTGCGCAGGCTTTCCGACAAAACCGTGTGGTAAGCGCAGGCGCACACGCAGGAGCGCACGCGAAAGCGCGCCGGAACGTCCGTGGCAGTCTCGGCCAGGAGCTTGGCCCGTGGACGAGTAGCCGCTGCAGCTGGCTTAGCCAACTGAGGCCCTTTAGGGCCCTTTAGGGCCCTCTGTAGGGCCCTCTGTGGGCGCTCAGAAGGGGCGTCGGCGAAGCTAGCACGCCGCATGCTGCGTCACTTCGGGAACTCCTTGGGGGCTTCTTGGGAGAAAGGCGCGCAGGTGTCTCTTCGGAGTGAGGCGGGTAATGGGCCCGTTGCCCGAGTCGCCCCCGAACTTTGGAGCGGCTCCTCTTTGTCCAGTCCGAGTCTCTTCAGTCGCTCCGCCACTTCAGCCTCACCCCCGAGGTACGTCTTTGACGCAGCAATACTGTCGCCGCCCGCTCCGTAGGCTCCGTCGGCTTTCCAGGCTCCATCCCCGTGCATCCCATTGTGCATCAGTGGACTTCTCCCGAAGCTTCGGAGACTGGGAAAAACGCCACATGTCCTCAGCTTCGACAGACAAGAGCTCCGTGATAAGGCAGCAGACGAAGTCTTGGTATCGTTACATGGACCGCAAGCGTCGTATGGGGCTTGCAACATGGGCCACGGTGTGTATTTCCGACTTTCCAGCCCCCGAAGCTAGCTTCAGGAGCCCTGACAGCTCGTGATAGCTGAAGTGTGGCATCCTTCAGGGCATCGAGGCCCACAGCCTTCGGCATCCCACTTCTATTTCATCGCACCCCGCAGGCACGTGCCTTCGTAGGCTCACCAGGCTCACCTTCGAAAGGTCAAGCGCTGAGCAAAGGCACCGTTGCTTCGACCATCGGCCGGCTTCGGTGCCAGAAGAAAAGAGGCAAGCGGTACCCGGAAAGGGTGGCCTTTGCATTGTAAGCACCGTCTGAAAGAAGCTGTAGTCGCAGAGCTTGCAAGCCAGGCAAGCAAGCATCATCCTGCAGCATGTTCTGGTGCTTGACCTGCATCTATACTCAAAGACGAAATTCAGAACTCTCTCGTTCGCGGAGTTCATGTTGCTCATGTTCCTGTCTCCCACCCTGAGCGAAGCAAGCGAAGCAATGGGCAGGCAAGGGTTCAAGAAGTTCAAGCACGTGCTCTCTGCACATCTCTGCACATCTCTGCACAGTCTGCTTCCCGAGCCCCTGGCATCACCCATGATGGGAGACATGGCTGCGTGTCTGGACTCGCGCTACCCAGCGTCCTTTCCCAAGGCCAAAGGCAACCAAGTTGCGCACGCTTGGGTGCCACCCTTGCGCATGGATGCCCTACTTGCTGCAAGTAGGATGTTCTGCCTCGCAGTCGGGAGCTGCATCCCGGCATGGATCCAGCGTGTGCAGTGCAGGAGATGTAGGATCCGGATTCCCTGAGGCTGAGGCCATCAGTTCGAACGGGAGCAATCCTCCATCTTCAGGGCCCTGGGGCCACGATGGGTCAAAAGTGCGCAGAGCGATGCCCCTGCAGATGAGTCCCTCCACACCTTTCGTGGCGGGCAGCGTGCACACAGATTGTAGTGACCTCATGCTCCAATATGCTCCACGCGTTTTGAGGTGCTTACCTGTGTTGAGCATGTACACTTCATTGCGCCGTGCAAATGCTACACTGAGGTTCCAGCAGAGGTCTGTGCAACACTACTTTGCCGCCTGCCGAGCTCAGGGACGATGTCCTGCTTGCTGCCTCCCCGAATCTGATGCAGATGGCGACATGCTGTGATTCGTTCTGCCGGGTTGCTGGTCCGATGGCGGCCAGCCCTTTTCCAGAATGCCTGGCAGTACTGCATAGCTTCACGGCGCAGCTTCTTTGCAAACTCAAGCAACCTCGTCTACTGCACGCTTGCACGAAGCCTCCCTTGTCCCCTGTGCTACTAGCACTCGGCTTGTCCGGCTTGTCCTTCGTGGCTTGCACTTGCATGTTTGATGATATGTTTGCGACCGACCAGGATGTCGTAGAGGCGGCCAACGAGCTCATGGGTGGAGTAGCAGAATCCTGGTGATTCTGATGCCGTGAGCAGTCAATCTTCAGTTCCAAGAAGCCGAGCTCATGTCTGTCAAAGAGAAGTTTCCATGAGATTCTGCTCGTGTGGTGCCAGCGAGAAGCCTGCAGTGACGTGCAAGTTCATGCGACGCAGTCAGAAGAACCTGATCTGCTCTGCATAGCTCTTTTCGTGGCTCTTCTGTCCCAGAGACGGAGAAGCTGCGGAATGTTCTGAACATGGTGTGCGCAGCGACATTTGACAGCAGATGTCCAGGTTCTTTGCGTATCCTTGTGGGCAGGACGGCTTGGTGGGTCAAGCCTTCTAACGCAAGTCGTTCGGCAAGAATGGAATCATTCGAACACCTCGAAGGTGACACGCGGCTGCTCTGCTTAGCACCTTGAAGCCTTTGAAGCCTTTGAAACGATTGAAGCCATGTGGAACAAGTGCACAGTTTGGCCCCTGTCAGCACCTCGCGACATGTTTGCTACAACTTGCAAGCAGCGACTGGAAGCAGTGAATGGATGCTCAGGTGCATCTTAAGGCCATGAAAGCAGCGGAGCAGCTCCCGGGGCTGCAACGGGTGCAGACACGCAGGCGTTCCTACTGGAGTGGCCGACGAATCTTGTTCTTGACCTACCGCACCTACAGGCTCTTGACAAAGTGTTGCTTCTGCATCACGCGGTTCAGCGTGGCGTGCGTGCCCGCAAATGTACGCTTGCATACTTGCTGCACAGTGGCAGCGCGCAGTCGTTCCTGAATGCGGTCGCCCACGACTCGCCCGGTAGATCACAGGCATCACGCTGTTGCAGGCCACTTGCAAGAGCAGAAACCACCGACTCATTGCTGGCATCTTCCGTCTTTGAAGCCACATTGAGCGTCGGCCCAGTGCTGCAGCTGGAGCCTTTAGAGCCGTCCGCATGGCGCACCACTGCAGCCTCCCACCCCATGAACAACCGCGCATGGATGTCCATGCAATGGCCGATGCGTGTGACCTGCTGTATAGTGCAGAACTTGGCCGTTGGAGACGTAGATCGTCTCGTGGCTTCTGCAACTCCTCAAATTGCTATGTCCGTTGACTTCAACAAGCAAACCGACCAAGCAAAGAAGCCTCGACAAACATAAGCCCAAAATTGCGTAAGATACATGATGCATGGGACAAGCCGCCCTGTCTTCTTGATGCGCTCTTTCGCTTGTAGGTCGCACTGCAGGAAAATGAGAGCTCGCAGGACATCCTACGCGCAGGTGGCTGCTTGTTTTTCCTTTTTCAAGAAGGATCCGGCACCTCTTTCCGTAACTCTGGGGGATGGTTGCGGAGTAAGCTGCGAAATAACTGCTCAAACCCACCCGGCTGGTTCGAGCAGATTTATTAGCTTCGACCGCGAAGGTTTGCATAAGCTTTGCGTATACTTTTCCTCCACATAGGTTTGCATAGGTTTGTGTGTGCACATGCATGTTGGCTTGAAGGCATTTCGCTTTGCAAGTGCCGTAGTAGACAAAGTAACCTTTCGCCTCGGCTTGCGTAAGTTTTGTTCGTGGAAGGCGCGCCGCGTAAGCCATAGGGTTTTTCTTCACGGCCCAATCAAGTCGTCACCCTCTCCTGATCCTTATGCACATCATGATTCAACCGTGATTGCTGAGGCAGTAGTTCAATAGGGCCAGACGTCTTTCTCTCCCTCGTCCCGCAGCTCACGACGTGCGTCCCCCCTCTCCAACCAAAGGGAGGGAATGTCGCAGTTCAGCCTTAACATTGTCCCGGAGTGTTCGGCTGTCTTTGAAACCGAGTCGCCAGACCCTTTGGAGTTGTCCGCGTGGCGCACCACTGCTGCCCCCACCCCATGAACAGCCGCGTGTCGATGTTCAAGTCTTTTGCTGCCAGCGGCTGAGAGCAAGCATCGCTGTTGTCGTGCATGCAGAAGTTCCCTGTTGCAGTGCCGACGTAGATTATTTCGAGGCCTCTGCAACTCAACATGCAATGTGCCAAGAAAGTGCACGTTGGCATGCTGAAAGAGCAGGGAGACACAAGCCAGCCAACAATTGCGAAGGACACACGGCGCAATGCCGCCCTGTCCTCTGGTGCGCTCTCTTTCGGTTTGTAGGTCACACTACGAAACAATAAGAGCTCGTAGTGCATCCCATGCACAGCAGGCTGTCTGCCTCTCCTATTTTGCACCTATTTCGGTGACTCTGGGGGCGGTTGCGAAGTAGGTCTGGAAAGTCGCCTCGTCATGATTGAGGGCTCGCAGAACCAGTTTTCTGAGACTCTGTTGACGGACGAACTTGCGGCTTGACACTGCAACCCTGAGTGCTGGGACACTGGCTCAATGGGGCCAAACCTCTTTCTCCCCCCCCTCCCGACGCAGTTCAGCGTGATTGTCGGCTCAACCACCCGGGGTGTTCGCCCGTCTTTGAATCCACGTCGGCCCAGTCCTGCAGCTTGTGCAGCCTTTGGAGTTGTCCGCGTGGCGCGCCACTGCTGCCCACCCCATGGGCAGCCGCGTGTCGATGTGCCAGTCACGAAAGCGAGGTCCGTCGGAGCTCTAGCAGCCGTGTTGGTTTACAAGTAAGCTGTCGTGGGAAAGTGGCACAAGACCTCTACTGCCCGATATATCGGGGATTTAAGAGTCGGCCGGGGATTGCCCCCCCGAGTGGTCCGATATGTCGGACCAAACTTTTGGGAGCCTTGGTGAGTTAGTGTGTTGCTCCCAATAAGTCCCGACATGGTTGAGGCGGGCGGTGGCCCTTGGCCCCCTCCACCCCCTTCCCTTGGGCCTTCGGCTAAGCTGCCTGTGTTGACTGTTGTGGGCGCGCTTTCAGACCCATGAAACATCCGCCGTCGCTAAACTTGCCTGCTAGCGTGTGCCAGCTTTCAGAAGCTGCCGAAGTTGCAGATTTTTTGCAGCGCCGATGCGGGGGTTCCTAAATTAGGGGTACCTTATTGGGGCCCTTATTGTAAGGGAATCCTACTATTTGGGGGATCTGCATTGGGGGTCCCTATCTTCGTAAACCCCCATGTAGATGACATGGACGACGTAGACGACGCTGACCACTTTAAGGCCTCCTTGCAACTCCAAAGCAAGTCCGCGCAACCCTTGCAATGTCTGAGCAATCTTACAAACTGAAGTGCAGACAGGGAGAACTGCGGTGCAAAAGTTTGAGTGCAGAGCGCCACTCATATCAGCTCAGGAAAGTGGCCATTAAGTAGGCAGGACGAATAAACCCATCGCTGTTGTGGCTGGGTTTCCGTGGATTCTCCATTGGAAACAACCATGTGTGGGGAAAACGTGTGGTGAACATGCACTCCGCATGCGCACTTGTACATCCTACATTCTGCCGCTGGTCCGTGGGCTTCGGAAAATGTCCCGAGAGCGCGTTGCTTGAGGCATTTGAGGCTGCTCGCATGTCCCAGCTTCCCGAAACTCGGAGTTAAGTCCACGATCCTGCACGGGATCCATGCCCGTTCCTTCCTCTTAAGAGCCACAGAAGTGGAGAAGGCCCGCATTCATAGCGCTTGGCATCTGTTGGAAGACTAACCTGGGGGCCCTTAAACATCTCCTTGTGTTCAGTTCACAGAAGTTCCTGGGATGCGTGTCGGTTTGCCCTGAGAACTCCAGCCGCGGTGTGTTTGGGCACCGGGTACAGGGCATCTTGACATCCCTCAGACCTGCTCTCCCTTCGAAGCCTGCTCCTCATGAATACTTGCAGATAGAACGCGTGTGATGTCAATCTTGGTATGTCTTCGTGCTTCGTGTTGCACGGTGTGCTCGCATTCTGCCAAGGTTGCGAGGCTCAGGGTATCGCCGCATCGCCATTAGAGCGTCCTGTGTCGGATGACAGGGACGTGCCCGAGTTCAGATGCAACTCTACAGCCCATGTCTGGCACGAACAAGGAATGTGGATGCCAACGCATCTGCAATGTGACACCATGAGACCTATTCTTTTTTCCAGGGGGTTGAGAAAGAGGGGGCTGTGCCTGAGCCTGAACACAGAGGCCTGTGCGGAGTAGACATGTCCTGGCACCCACCTCCTTGATGACTCACTTCGGAGAAAAAACGGTGTCTGGAGATGCCAAGCGGCGACTCTCAGCCCGTTCTCCCCCATGCTGTTCCACGCATGTTCTCATGGGTTCCTGGCTGCGAGGCAGGCTCCTCCCTTGTGTGCTGCACCTGCCTTAAAGCCTTAAAGCCTTAAGTTGCACCATTCGGCAGTTTACAGGGATTGTTTCTGGGTCCCAATGACAGCTCAAAGGCCGAAGATGCTAAGACAGCTAGTCGTCGCTGAGTCCGTTTGCTCGCCCTTCTCCATCGCTCTTCCTAACTCGCCACGAAGCTTCGGAAGCTTTCGCAGTATTTCTTAGATTCGAGTTAGCCCTGCCACTGCAAAGCCAGTTTCGGACAGCCCGTGCTGTCCGTCCGAAAGCTGTCCATCCGAAAGGTTTGCGAATGTGCGCAGTCTCGATGTGTGCTAACAGCTCGAAGGGTCTGGAAGGTTCACGATGAAAGTGTCAGTTTCGGTTGCACGTCTGCTCCAAGAACAGAGTGAATGACGCCAGTCAGTTTAACACATGAGACCTCGTGATGGATGAATGGCGAAGGGCCAGTTGTCCTTCAAGCCATCGCTGGGTGACGGCCTTAGACTAGTCCCTGTTCGCGTAGGCTTCATGGCGAGCTTGCAATCCTCATCTTGATGACGTCTTAGCTTCTCTGCTCACCACTGCCCCCCCCCGACATGCCCGGGCCCGGCAGGCTTGCGTTCACCGGCACTGAAAGAAGCTGTGCTTGCAGGGCTTGCAGGCCACACTTAGTCCGTGTTCTCGTCTCCCACCCTGGGCATCACCCATGATGGGAGACATGGTTGCGTGTCTGGACTCGCGCTTCCCAGCCTTCCCCCAAGCTGAAGGCAATCAAGCTGCTGCAAGTAGGATGTTCTGCCTCGCAGTCGGGGGCTGCATCCCGGCATGGATCCAGCCCCTGCGGAGCAGATGTAGGATCAGAGATGTAGGATCGCGAAAGATTCCCTGAGGCTGAGGCCACCACTGAGAAAGGGAGTATTCCTCTATCTTCAGGGTCCTGGGGTCACGATTGGTCCAAAAAAAGTGGGCAGAGCGATGTCCCTGCAGATGAATCCCTCTACACCTTTCGTGGCGGGCAGCATGCACGCAGACTTGATTGCGACCCACATGAGCTGATCTCTTGAGCTAATCCTCCACTCGTTTTGAGGTCGATGGAGGAAGTCGAATATTCGAGCCCCACTGCTTACCTGAGTTGAGCATGTACACTTCATTGCGCCGTGCAACTGTTTCACTGAAGTTCCAGCAGAGGTCTGTGCAACACTACTTTGCCGCCTGCCGAGCTCAGGGACGATTCCCCGAATCTGATGCAGGTGGCGACATGCTGTGATTCGTTCTTCCGGGTTACTGGTCCGGTGGCCGCCAGCCCTTTTCCAGAATGCATGGCAGTACTGCGTAGCTTCACGGGGCAGCTTCTTTGCAAACTCAAGCAACCTCGTCTACTGCGCGCTTGCACGAAGCCTCCCTTGTCCCCTTGGCTACTAGCACCAGGCTTGTCCGGCTTGTCCTTCGTGGCTTGCACTTGCATGTTTGAGAATATGTTGGCGACCGACCAGGATGTCGTAGAGGCGGCCAACGAGCTCATGGGTGGAGTAGCAGAATCCTGGTGATTCTGATGCCGTGGGCAGTCAATCTTCAGTTCCAAGAAGCCGAGCTCATGTCTGTCAAAGAGAAGTTTCCATGAGATTCTGCTCGTGTGGTGCCAGCAAGAAGTCTGCAGTGATGTGCAAGTTCATACGAAGTTCGCGAAGCGGTCAGAATCCGCAGAACCTGCTCGGCTTGGCCCCTGTGTAACACTTGTTGTGCCTCTTTGACCACTGGAGTTGGCTGGAGCCGTGGAAACACCCTTCACATGCCACTTCCCAGCCAATGGCCTCGCTTTCCCCTGCGGTGCTTCGTATGTCAGACTCTGCATGATTCATTTCTCCTAGCTTTCAGCTGTCTTCGAACTGCCATGATGGTCGACACGCACGGCTTTCAGCTTGTCCGCAGCGTGACGTTCAGATGCCCTCGCTTTGTGGCCACACCACTGAAACAACAATACCGTTGCACAAGCTACGCATTCCTATGCAGCGCAGGGACTTCTAAAGGCCCAACTATGTCTCCAAAAACGAGTATCGCTCAAATCACTTACTTGTACTCAACCTTTATAGTGTATGCAAGGTACAGTTTGCTCGGCAGCAAATTCGCAGCACTTATGCTGAGCCAATAGCCGAGGTCAACATGGGCCAAAGACTCCTGCCAACATGCAAAATTGGGGGCCAACACTGACACTTCAGGCCCTACTAGCTGAAAAGCAAAAGCCGGTCTGAGGAGTGGGGCCCTTGTCGGAATACCGTCCCGTCGCTTGGACAGTATGAGGAATGCAGCGTTAGCGGCGGTCCTTTAAATTCTGGGCTTCGAAGATGCGGGGAGCTGATGCAAAGATGACATCCCGGGGCCCCGTGGAAAGTGACAGAAAGCATCTTTTCAGGGAGCTGCGAAGGGGCAAAAGCCTCGGCACTTCTGCATGGAGGCACTCCAGTGACGTGGCCATCCCCCTCGGCTATAAATGCCGGAACAGTACGGGGGTACCCCCTTTTCGGCAGTCAAGTTTCGGCAGCTATGGTTTTTCACTGTCGTTTCCGTCTGTGAGGGGTCTGTGCTGGATCTCGATGGGGGGGTCGAGACTTGCCTTCGGCATTCTCCAATCCCCCCTACCCTTAGTCCACGTCGCATGCGTCGCCACGCACTGGGGCAGGCGACATGACCCGGTTTGGCTTTCAAGTCTATGTTGATCAGCCGTTTGATCAGCCCATCAACATGGGGAGGCAAGAGCTGCCCAGTGAGGGGTGGCACTTTGAGATCCTTCGGCCTCTCCTCGAGCCGGTTCTGCGAGATGGGGACGCCTGCAGCCACGGGTTTCTCGAAGAGCTTTCGCCAGGGGCGCAAGGAGCATGTCTACAAGTGTTGCACTCCCCTTGTGTTGCTAGGGCCCTCGCGTCGCTCTCAAGACAGTGCAGGTTGGAGAACGCGGTTGAGAGCAGGGTCCCACGTGGTCCGTTTACCCTTTTTATATTGAGGCGTTGTCAGACAGCCGAACATACGCTCCCACGAGTCCAAAAGCACAGAATGGCACAAGCTACGGGATCTCTCCCTACACCCCAGTGCGCCCTTTCATTGCATTGCCATCTCCCTCCAGTGTCTTTCCTTGTTGAAGCCAGGACTGCGAGATGTTCGGGGGGCAGACAACGGGATAGCACAAGGGATTTACGGGGGACCATCACATACATTGGTATAGGGTTTCTTTGGAGCCCCTTTGAAAGAAATGTATTGGAGGGTCCCCCTGTTGGCTGAGGAAACTTGTCTGAAATTCGGGAAGGTATTGGTGCACCGGGGTTCCCTGAATACAATCGAGGACCCATCCAATGCATCATGACCTTCGGGGCGCAGTCTGGAAGCGTGAGCCCAGGAAGCTGCATGAAGTGCACGATGCTCCAAGATAACAGATGGGAGCCCTGATCACATGCCTGCTTCCCAAACTCCTGACTCCCCCTCCCCCCACCCATCCAGTACCAGTACGTTCCAAAACAAGGCGCAATGTATTGAGTGTCCGGACTCCTGAGCGGTTGGGAGGGGGGATCTTTGGCAACTTGTTGGTAAGTGCGGGGCTGCTCGATGCCATCTGCAGGGATTTGAGTCCACAAAGGAATGCAAAAGAACTGCATCAAGCTGTGACGGCGATGTTTCTTGACTCTTCGCGGCGTCAGACGCGGCCGTATTCTGGATGGTCTTGGGGTTCGTGTCCAATCGGTGCAAAAAAAACATGTCCCCTTGCCGGGCCGCCTGGCCACGGTCGCCGGAACTCTCCCCACGCCTTGGACTCCAACGTGATTCCTCCATAGTCCTCCCTAAGGGTCGGCTTGGTCGTAGTATTGGTGCCCTTTCTCAATAGAGGGATTGGGTTTGTTTGTCAGTTGAGTGCCCTCATAAGTAGGGTAGGCTGATATCATCTGATGTCGCATGCAGACTGCAGGTGTGCCCTTTCCCTGTTGACACCCGGCACTTGGTTTGCGTCAGGACTGACCATCAGTCTTGCAGAAATGCCTGCAGCAGGCGTCCCAGGTCTGCCCAGCTACCCCTTCCGAGGGAAAGGTCTGGCTGGACTTGACTTGCCAGCAATGCCTGCTTTGAGCAAGCTACATCAGCGACCGCGGGGTCCGAGATTGACTGCACACGCTTCGACCCGACATTCTGCTCACATTAGGTTTTGCCTCTTGGTTGTTTTCGTCGGCCTTGCAAAGCCGACGTCTGGCGCTCCTCGAGCTATGGCATGCTACGGCACATGTTCAGACGTTCTGACATCTTGACACATGGCGTCCGTTGATTGTCTCCAGTTCGCGAGGCGTTTCGAGATGCAGTGGCACGTCCTGCTTGCTTTGACCGCCACTCCGTCAGACTCCATGATACAGTCCACAACATTGAGGCTGCTTGCGGCATTGCATGCGTGTAAACCGTATTCGGGAGGTCTTCGCGTATGGGAATGCGCCGAATGAGCACATTGTGAGAACTCCTCACAGCAAGCAAAGCGCAGCTCTTCCAGCAATCTGATGCAAGGGGCGACCTTCAGGTTCGTTGGGCGTCCCCCAAGCACAAAGTCTACTGTCAAAAGCACGGACTTAAAGCATCTTAAATCGCACTTAGCAGCAATGCGTGTTCAGAAGTAACATCGTCTGCAAGCTTGCCGGCAAGCCTGGTAAGCCCTTTGGACTTCGCGCACAAGTAGACGCCCTCGGGATCTAGGACATTGCTGGGACCTCGAATTGCATCACTGCCCCGCTTGACGACTTTGTGGTACCAAGGACTTCGTCCCAGGCTTCGACCATCTGTTGGCATCATATGGGCTGCGACCCAACAGTCCAAGGTATGCAACAGGCCCCGGGCGCTCTTCTGCGACATCGGGTATGTAACAAAGCCACTCTTTTTGCGACAACCCCCTCTGCGACACACCCCTCTGCGACATACCATGACATGCCCGTGCTTGAAACCATGGTCTCAAGTATGGCGCCTCAATCGGGCCCGCGGCAGAGGCAAGAAACAGGGGGGCGCGACGTACGTACGTAACAGAGGGGTAGGGCGGGACACCGCATACCGGGGTTTTGATTCACTGCGATATTCGCAAATCTCCTGGTTCCACGGATTCTGCAGGTCGGCTCTGTGGTCCTTCAATTCAACGCTTTGACCTTTGCTGCTTGCATTGCACCTTCTGAGCTCAAAGCGTTCCAAGAAGATGCTCTCATCTGTTCGCATTCCCCGGCGGAGCTGACCTTTTTCCTTGAGAGGAGCTCGCTCTCAATACGTGCTGATAATAAACGCTCGCGTCGCTCTGAGAGGGCAGCTGGTGCTCTGCCCGGCTCTGCCCCCAGGGCGAATCCCCGCCCACATCCAGCCAGCTTGGCAGAGGACTGGCAGAGGACCCCCACCCCAGCAGAGATGACGCACAGCAAAGCTGAAAAGGAGCTGAGCTCCGAGAGCTCTCAACATTCACAGTGCACTTGGTTGCAACAGATGTGCCGACTGTGAAATTCTGAAAGCTAGCGTTCATCCAGCGAGCTTGGCTCCATGGGTCACCGTGGCGTTTTGCAATGCCGTTGCGCCACCCTTTGTGGTCAACTTCTCATGATGCTTCGAGGATCCAACTCAGCCACGCGTGGTTGACACGGACTGACTGCAGCACTGGCAGGTTTCGTGGTTTCGTGGCGACAAGGCCACAAGGTTTGAAGAACCGCTTGGCTGTGTGATGTGGCATGTGTCTTGGGACAGCGGTCTGATTGGGGACGCGGTTGATTGGACTGGAGGTCATCAACTGAGACTATCATGCGAGCATCATGCAAGCTACGTCCAATCCAGGTGTTCGCAGGGCCACAATGGTCAGACTGAGATTCCTGGTATCCCCGGCCTCCGCTTTCAGTCAAGCTGCCCGTCACATGTGCGTGTCCTCAGTTGGTCATCTGCCTTCCGGCCCTCTTGTCTACTGGCAAAATCTCATCAATGTGGGAGCAGAAGTCTGTCAAAGTCCTTCACCAAGCGATCTGAAGTTCAGCCAGCAGCCAGCAACCCCTTTAGCTTAACGATGTCACACCTTTCACTTTTGACGTTTCATCTGTCCCCCTGTTTAGAGTCGGGCTCGAGCACAAGGCGCCTGTGGGGGAGGGATGAAAGGGAGACAACGTGGGGCTTTGACGCGCAGTCCCATTTAGCCTGCACTGTTAAGGGGCCCAGTGAGCTGCGCAGGGCTACCATGGGCTGCAAGGAGTCGATCCACCCATAGGCTCCGAGGAGTCGATCGGGGAACATGCGCTCGTAAGAGCGGTTGGGTTGTTTAGGCCTCGGGATCTCTGCTTGCTTCGAGGTTTCCAGAGTTGCATCAATTTCGGAAGCTGCTGCATTAAGCTTGAAGTGCATTCTGGCGGTGCAGTATCCAAGCGACCACTGAAGTAGTTATAAGGGGGTCGTGTTGATGCACGCTCAGCATGCAACTGCTTAGATGCCGAATTGTGATCGATCCTGCCAAGTTTGAGAGTATGCTGACAGCATGCCGCTACTGCTGCTAAGGCCCTTCTTTCACATTGACATGCCTTTGCCCCAATTAGAACAGCCACGGGTATCAATCGGTTAGTCGCAAATACAGTCGGTCGCTCACTTGGGGTCAAGTCACCGACGCAAAAAGTGAGCGGGCCTCAACTGGGCCTTTTCTGGCATAAGAGTACCGTTAGATCATCTCAGCGCCAATGAAGGAGTCTGCTGTGGCAGCAATTCAGGGCATGTTTGGCTGAAAAGCGGCAACTTCGAAGGCAGGTGTAGGAACCTGCATGAACTCTGCTGCCCTGTAGGTCGCACTGTGAGTCCGTTAAACAGCTACGCCCCCAGAGAAACCATTGTCCTGGCACTGCGAGGCGATCAGAAAAGTTCTCAAATGATCTCTTCAGCCGGCACGGTCTTCTCGCGGAGCACGTTGCGCGCTGCGTGGCAATTTGCAACATGCTGCAACTAGCTCGGAAACAAGTCTTCAGCTCTGCAACAAGAAGGTCTCTCTTCCATGGCGCCCGCGCAACGAATTCTCAGGCAGTCTGCTGACACAGTCAGCCCTGGCTCTGCGTTTGAGGTGTTCAGCAAAGCAAAGCAAGGGGTGTGCCAGGAAACCTGCGGCAGGGCGCAAGAGCAGGGCTCTGAAGAGTTTTAGGGCATCTAGGCTTCCGGGGGGGCAAAGATTTCCAGGCCTGCCGGCTCTTCTTGTCAAAGATCTCACAGGCCAGCAAGCTGACATCTCCTCGATTCGGGACTTGATGTCAGGTCACTGGGCGGAATTCGTTTCGCAGGCCCGGAAGATGAATGTTGGCAAGAAGTCCGTCCCATGGTTTCTGTATGTGCCCCTTAGACCGCAAGCATTGCTCTGATGTTGTCTAGAAGGTGCGGGGTCTCGTTCAAACGCAGGCCCTCATGCTACATGGCTGTCGCAAGCCATGTCGTTGTTGCGGCCCCAATCGCGTTGCCCGAACGGAAGCATAGACTCCTCCCTGCACAGGAGGAAAAGGGGGTCCCGAAACGGCAACTTCGAAGGTAGGCTGGATGCAGGATTGCTGTGCTGGAACCAGGGCAACACGGAGGTAACCGTCTGACGGGCAACAGGCACCCATTCCACGAACTTAGTGGGGCAGAACCGGGTGCCGCGAACTTCTGCGGACAGATTCACGAAGGGTCCAAGGGTTAGCTGGAAGACTCACCATTGAGAGTAGATGCCCCTGCGAACGCAGGGGAAGGTTCGACGAAGTTAGCAGAAGGCCACGAGGCTTCGTGCGAAGGGGCAGGGGCTTAGGCGAACTTCGTTTGGGGTGCGCCCCTTGCCCGGTCTAAGTGTCACCTCCCTCAAAGAAAGCATGGAAGACGAGAGCTCCGCGAAGAGCTCTGCCAAGAGCTCTGCGAGGCATCCCGCCGCGCGAAAGGGTCTGCACATGGGCCCCATCAGGAATGTCAAGTGGCTGCATTGGCACATGGCCAATCCGCTTCCCCAAACGGTGGGCAGTGGATCGTGATGTGCTCCGGTACTGTGATCGGCCAAGCAGAAATCCTTGCACATCCATCACGACTTCACCATGCACTCCCCGGGTTCTGCCATCGAGGCCGCCTAGGCCCCTGCACCTTACACGGGGCGTTGTGTGCCCGCAGCCCCAGCGCGACTGACTCGGCGCAGCTACAGGCCAGAGATGTTTGCTAAGACTACAAGAAGAGGAAGAAAAGGAAGAAAGTAACGAGCGCGTGTTTATCGCGATAAAGGTTAGCAAGCACTTTCATGGGCGCTTCTGAGCTTGTGCTTTATCGCGAGAATGGAGCACCACTCGCATTGACCCCCTTTCCCCTAAATCACCCTCCTAATTTGGGATGTTCATGCGGGTGAGCCGGCCATGATCTAGCAATTCTCAGTTTCGAGTCCGTTCTGCTGCTACGTCGTAGGTGTTTCGTACATGTGAAGTTCCAGATGACGAGCGGCAAGCTTCGTGTTTGTAGATATGGATTTAGGGCTTTTCCGATTGCTTGCTGCCGTGCACTTCGTCAACCAGCTTCGGCGACTGCAAGTGATGCCTCGCGTTGTGCTGATTTGTGCAATTGACCCCAAAGGACTTGCTGCAAATATTGGCATGGAACGACCTTTATGGTGACAGCGGGCAGCCGATATTCAGTTTCAGTGTAAACAATGTCGACTGCGGCCGCTTGCAGACAGGGGCTCTTGCGACGCCAGGAAGGCCCTGAGAAGCATGTTCTCCATCCGCGGCCACCCTGGGATACCGGCAGGTGGTCTTAAATGGTCGGAGCATATCAGCATATCCCAATGTAGCACCATTCTCCATTCCCCATGCCACCATCCAGGGGGCCTCTCTGCACCCGGTTCCAACTTTCCGCCGCAATCTGGGATGGTCAAAGGAGTCAAGGCGGTCAAGGGCCTTACAGACGAATTTGACATGCTCTGGCGTTGGAGCCTAGACGCGACCATTTCAGACCACAGGTTACAGGGCCAGTGGCTGGATCCGCAAACGGAGGGTGACAAGGGCTTGTAGCGGTTTTGGGGTGGTGCCTCGCACGAGCTGCTGGTTGTGGGGCACCCGAGCAGCACGAAGCAACAGAAATTCTGGGGGCACGACCCCTACTTGGACACATTGTTCAGTCAGCTGGGTCCGTGCATGCTCACCCCCCACCCCCACACAACTCGCCGGGGGGTGTGTCCAAGTTGTAGTTTCTATGTCCGGTGCCTCTTGTTTCAGGCGCAGCTAGCGCCGAAAGGGAGGGGGGTAACCTAGCCTCCGAAGATGAGATTCTTCTTTGTCTTTCCTTGAGGCGTTCGTTCCGGGTCTCGGCTGGCCCAGGTGGCACGAGCCTCTGGGCGAGGGGTGGGCGGGAAACTGTAATTTTCAACTTGATCCCCGCCCTCCTGACTGGGGCGGATGCTCGCAGCTCCAAAGTACGAAGCAGTGCATGAACTGGAGCTTGTCTGGCCTTCCTGAGTCGCGCTCCTGAGGGATGTATCTGGAATGGTCGGGCCACCATTCCAAACCCCATCCCACCATTTCAGACCGTCTGACGGACGGTCTGACATGTTCTGGTGTTGGAGCCCGGACACGACCCTATCAGACCACGGTCTACAGGGTGTGGCCCTGCAAAGTGACCCGATATTGCCTACGTAGAGGCGCGCAGCTAGCATTGAGTATTGCAGCAGCACGTGCCAACAGGCCGCTTCGTCCGACCAACCTGGCCCCTTTCCTGGTCGCACAGCACAGCCTGAAACTCGAATGCCTCAGCCGCTGTTCATGGACCCAGCCTGATGTAGCTTTGCATCTTCAGCGCCAGTTCTCACACGGCCAGGGACTTCCACCAACTTGCAGGCCCGAGCTTTTGCATGCCGCGCAGATTCTCAAGCTTCCGCGCGCCGTAGCAGGAGGCCGAGGCGAGAAATGGGAGCAAGCACGAGCGAAGGGCATGAGGCACAGGAGGCCGCTGCAACAGCAGCTTTCGGCATGCCATGTGGCACAATCGCAGGAAAGTTCAGTTCAAAGATCCCATCACTACCTCATCTCAATTGCCGGCGTGCTGGTAAATCTGTGCAAGATCTCGCTCCTCTTCTGCCGTCCCGGCACCTCCCATGGCAAGCCTACAAGAAGGGAGGCGTTGATTTGATAGTTGTCATGCCCAGCTTGCAAAGATTGCAGCGTGGAGTCTTGTACACGTCGCTGCCACATCGCTGCCACGTCGCTGACATCGCGCCATGCATTCCAATCGAGAAGCCTTCCCCCAGCCAAGGGTCAAGGCTCAGTCGGTGCATGTCTCGCATATCGTCACTGAGTGCTAAATCAAAAGGGTCGCCACCTAGTGACAGCAGCTTGCTGCTCCGGGTTTGTGCTCACTCCGAGCCTTCGCGTAACACTTCGTGCATTTCGTGCAAGCCCTGTTGGTTTGTGGGGGGCGCGAGCCTTCGCTCTCTTCGACAGCCCCCTGTGGCTCAATGCCTCGTTTCCCTTCGAATAGGTTCGTGGGCTGCTTGTGCTCCAGTGCACTGTGTTTCAGAGGAATGGGTCCTCGTGTCTTTGGACATACGCAAAGTGCATCGTTTGGTTTTGATCGCCGCTCAGGACCAGGCGTTGTTGTGCTTTTCTTATGCTCGCCAATGTTTTGCGTCAAAGACTTTGGGTCTTTGTGCCCTGGCTTTCGCCCCTAGCGGCAAAAGCGCTAGCCCATTAAGTAAGCCAAGTGAGCGAGTCAGAAGGTGAAGAAGCGTGTGGCTTCTGATGCTGTGGGCGCCCCGCTTTCACAGAGCAAACGGCCTTGGGTTTGAGGACGACGATGTTGACACTTTTCCCGAGGGCACCGCTGATACGGCACCACTTCTTCTCTTTTTCTTGGAAGGACTGGAAGGGTTGATTCTTGGCCGATGTGGTGGCCGAAGCGGCAGCTTGATGTGCCATCATGCAGTGTTCCTCGAGCTATGCGCCAGAACAGAATTATCAGCTCCCGCGAGCTAACCGTTCCCAACAGCTTGACGAGAGCTCCTGGGGCCTTGCGCTTTCGCCTGTTAAGTGAAACGCTATGTGGAAGTCTACGGCGTTCTTCGAACCTGCGAAGACTACGTGGGGATTCACGGCTGTCGCAGGTCGAAATGGCCAACCGGCGGAGAGAAAGGTCGGCACCAGTGGGAGCATGCACGGAGTACGTTAGCCTCCCCCTTCAGTCTGGGCAGGCCTACCGTGATGTCTCAACTCCTCCGTCCTGGGACCGCAGGGCAGGCAGTAAGGCAGCACCAGCTTTGACGTGGCAGCCCTCGGATCAGGGGATTTAGTGATGGCTTGTGGTTCTGCAATGCTAGGCAGCACCTCAACTCCTCCGTCCTGGGACCGCAGACCGGAAGGACTTTATACTGCCCCGACGCCCGAAATGAAACGGTAAGATATACCAATCACCAAGCTTCTGGGTTCCCCATGCGGGCCTGTAAACCGAATAGATTCGCTTTGCCAAAGCCAAAGCCCAGGTTTCGAAACCTGTCGCCTTTGAGCACGCAGATGATCCTGCAGATGGAGGCAGCTTCGAAGCGGTGCGCGTGATTTCATCTCGGCTTGCGCTTACCGCTAGACTTGAACATCATGCAATGTACGAAGCCATCAATTTATGACTGACTGGGCACGTGGTGGCCCATGTAGTCAGAAGATATCCCAACCTTCAATGCAGCTGATGCAGCACCGCGTGCGGTGGGCTCGCAGTTGACCTCTTGCTAGGCTTCTGGCCCTATCACATGCAGATGGCCCCTGAATTTCAACGAGAATCAGAGCGTAAGTCAGAACGTAGAGCAGGTGAAGCGGCATCATGTGACCTGATGCACGCCGGGCGTGCTTGACGTGGACCTTTCGCATGGATCGCAACCTCCAACTTGGTCTGCTAGCTGAGTTGGGCAGCCATGTGACAGGTCAACCGACTTTTTCAACGAAGCTGCAGCAGCACCACCCGCTGCATCTGCTGCAGACTCCCTCTTTTACCTCTGGCGCTTGTGGCCGCTGCTCTAACTTCCTTGAAAGGGAGGGCTGATGCATCGATGTGACCCTGGCGCAACGTTCGTGGCAATTCTACTTAATTTAAGCAGATCAAATTGCAGGCCCCACCATGTCACAGGTCCACGTCGTCCAGGTAAAACACGCTGCTGCTTTAAAGCCAGGTTCAGGATTCGGTTGTGCCTGGGTGGGTTGGCCATGAAATGCAGACCTTCCGTTCACTGTGACATGTGACCCTAGCAGTGGTGCCCAAGCGCGCTGTGAATTGCACCACCGCCCGCGACAGCCACAGAGCCCACTAACTGCGCCTGCTGGTTGCCCTGCGCCTGAATATCAGCGCAGGCAGTAAGGCAGCACCAGCTTTGACGTGGCAGCCCTCGGATCAGGGGATTTAGTGATGGCTTGTGGTTCTGCAATGCTAGGCAGCACCTGGCATGATTCAGCCTCGTGCCAGAACTATGTGACTGCTGCTTGCCAATCTAGGGCAGACAGATGGCAACACTTCTTGTTGCTAGCTGCTAGCCCACCCGTTTGAAGCTTGTGAGCGACAGCGGGATGGACCGGGTTTTTCCTTTTTGTGGTACAGGCAGAGGAGGAAGCAAGGAACATACCCTTCGTTGGGACGCCAGCGACACTGTTGGCCAAACGTGGGCTTAGGGTGGTGCCGTCTTCCCCATCCTGAGAGGAAAGCTGCGATAACGGCTATAGGTTGAATTCGGATGTGAGTTAGAATGCTCAGAGAAACGTGACAGCTACGTTGAGAAACCGGCCTCTGCCATATGTGTCATCCGTCTCGATCAGCAGATTTGCGCCTAGCCTGCACATCAACAGCGTGCATTGCACGGCCCATGCCCTCAATGCTGACTTCTCCACCGGCAAGTTGTGTTCCTAGGTCCCAGGGCTGGCTATCATGAGGGATTCAGGTTCAGCCCCCTGCACAAGACATACAGTAAAATAACAATCAATAGCGAACACTTCGCATTCTGCAGCGCGCACACGCCGCCGGCCTGTAGCCAATCGGGTCTGAGTGCCGGTGCCTGCGATGCTCGCCATTCTCTACTGAGCCGACATTCCTAAATCATATCAAGGAATGAGGGAATGAGGTACCCTGTAATCCCTTAAATGGGGTACATAGGGGCCAAATTCCCTGAATCATATCATCGGTGTCTTAAGTGTGGCTTTCTTGCCTCTGCCCTGCGTCATCCAACAGCCTCTCGATCAGCAGTGTTTCCCGTCTCGCCGATCTGCTCTTGCTCAGCTCCAGCTTTACACAGAGTGCTGTAAACCGAGAGCAATCCCTCTCCTAAACAGCAGCTGCAAGCTGGTGCATGTAAACCAGCATATCGAACACGCCGAGCATTCCGTTTCTGCTCCAGCAATGTCTATGCTATCCAGTCCCGGCAGCTGACAGTGGCTTGGCAACCATGTGTGCAGCTGCTTTGCTTTGCAATCCAGGACCAGCGGTAAGATGGAATCGACATCAGGAGAGCGCCTGTCATCTGCAGACAATGCCGTGTCATCCAAGGCTGTGCGCATCATTGCTGCCCAAGCGTGTAGGTGCCATTTTTGAAACCAGAACCAGCTGCAACATAGAATCGGCAGCTGGGGAACCTGTGCGACGTGCCTGCGCCACCTGCTTGTCATCTGCAGACAATGCCGTGTGATCCATAGCTGTGTCAGGCGCGCTGGTGCCATGTGTGCAGCGTGGAACTGCGTGCAAATGCATGCAACGCGCGGTCATGTCGGGAGAAGCTGGGTTCTCAACCGGAACACACGGCCTGGGTTCTCCCTTTAGCTTAAGCTACCCTGGGCTACCTGGACATGTGCCGAAGGGCGCCATGAGGTCATGAGGGCAGCAGTCTCGTCGATCTGCTCTTGCTCAGCTCCCGTTTTACACAGAGAGCTTCACACCGAGAGAAATCTCGTTCCTAAACAGCAGCTGCAAGCTGGTACATGCAAGCCAGCATTTCGAACACGCCGAGCATTCCGTTTCTGCTCCAGCTATGTCTATGTTATCCAGTCCCGGCAGCTGACAGTGGCTTGGCAACCATGTGTGCAGCTGCTTCGCTTTGCAATCCAGGACCAGCGGTAAGATGGAATCGACATCAGGAGAGCGCCTGTCATCTGCAGACAATGCCGTGTCATCCAAGGCTGTGCGCATCATTGCTGCCCAAGCGTGTAGGTGCCATTTTTGAAACCAGAACCAGCTGCAACATAGAATCGGCAGCTGGGGAACCTGTGCGATGTGCCTGCGCCACCTGCTTGTCATCTGCAGACAATGCCGTGTGATCCATAGCTGTGTCAGGCGCGCTGGTGCCATGTGTGCAGCGTGGAACTGCGTGCAAATGCATGCAACGCGCGGTCATGTCGGGAGAAGCTGGGTTCTCAACCGGAACACACGGCCTGGGTTCTCCCTTTAGCTTAAGCTACCCTGGGCTACCTGGACATGTGCCGAAGGGCGCCATGAGGTCATGAGGGCAGCAGTCTCGTCGATCTGCTCTTGCTCAGCTCCCGTTTTACACAGAGAGCTTCACACCGAGAGAAATCTCGTTCCTAAAAAGCAGCTGCAAGCTGGTACATGCAAGCCAGCATTTCGAACACGCCGAGCATTCCGTTTCTGCTCCAGCAATGTCTATGTTATCCAGTCCCGGCATTTGACGAACGCTTGTCATCTTCAGGCAATGCCGTGTCATCCAAGGCTGTGCGCATCATTGCTGCCCAAACGTGTAGGTGCCATTTTTGAAACCAGAACCAGCTGTAACATAGAATCGGCATCTGGAGAACCTGTGCAATGTGCCTGCGCCACCTGCGTGTCATCTGCAGACAATGCCGTGTGATCCATAGCTGTGTCAGGCGCGCTGGTGCCATGTGTGCAGCTTGGAACTGCGTGCAAATGCATGCAATGCGCGGTCATGTCGGGAGAAGCTGGGTTCTCAACCGGAACACGGGGACGGCCTGGGTTCTCCCTTTGGCTTAGGCTGGAAAAGCATGGGCTACCTGGGGAGCGAACTATGGGCCGTACGGCGCCATGAGGCCGTCAGGGCGGGTTGACCCTGAGTTCAATATAGTTCTATCCTGCGCTTTGCTAAGACCAACACGTGTATGCAAGGTTCCACTGGCACAGCAGCCCTCATGTTGCTTTCAGGCAGACTGCCGAGCAGTGACATGCCTAGAGCTAAAAACTGGAGCATGTGCAGGTTTCTGCGACTCAACAGTTCAAGGTATGTCGACGAGACTAAGGGGGAACCCGGAGGAATAGCGGTATGCTGATTGACGGTGATCGGCCGTAGGGCGCGATTTCTCTTTGGCGCTGTACGAGGACCAAGACGTTTATGCGGGGTTCCGATGGCACAGCAGCCCTCGTGTTGCTTGCAGGCAGCAGAATGCCGAGTAGTGACATGCCTAGAGCTCAAAAAATAGCGGCGTGTGCATGTATCTGCGACTCAACAGTGCAAGGTTTGTCGACGAGACACTCCTCTGAGGTATGAACAATCCCCTAAACCCTAAACCCTAAACCCTAAACCCTAAACCCTAAACCCTAAACCCTGGGGGCGACATATGCACTTGAAAGGCTGGGGCGGAAGGGGTGGCAGGGGGGATCCGGAGGCATAGCGGTATGTTGATTGACAGTGATGTGGCGACCCTACACGGAGGGTAATCTCTGGCTACTGTGCCCCCCCGCCACAACAAGTGTGGCGTTGTAGCACTTCAGCACCTCAACACCACAGCACGAAGTTGTGTGCACGCGTGAAAACCTCGCGATGGCGTCTGAAAGCCTGAAGTATGAGTGAGAAGTGCCACCTTGCGCAGTATCAAGAATCGTTTCCTAAGAATCCCACTCTCGGGCCCCCCGCCCCTTGCAGAACTCCTAACACGGCTTAGTGGTCAAGGGAATTTCAAGGGAATGCTCTGGGAGGGGGTGGGCTTTGTGCATGCTTGCTGTTGCGCCATACACCAATAGAATGCAGGGAGGTGGCAGAACTGAGTTAGCGCACGGCGGAAGCCTGAAGCCGTGCTTCGCTCAGCCCACCCCTGCAACAACGCCCAGGGGGGCAGCAAAAAACTGCCGCCTCCGGTGACTGGTGACTACCTAAGCCACTTAAGCCTGAAACTCCATCAGGACGCCCGGCGCCCCCATCAGTTCCGGGCAAGATGGGCCGTCCCAGCCCTGACAAAGTGCAGCAGGCAGTCAACCTTCACGGCCGAGCGTTGTACTCAAACGTTGTGTCAGGTCACGCAACAAGAAAATCCGCCAAGCCGGCCAAACCGGCAAGACTGACTTGGATGCTCTTTCCAAGCCCTTTCCAGCCCCTCACGCGCCCCATACGCTCTCCCTGAAAATGCGGGGCTTCGCCCCCCTTTTTTGGTGAGACGGCCCTCGGGCCTTCAGAACGTGCTGGGCCTGAGCTAACCAGACCTTGCATGCTGACGCTCAATACTGCTTCTTCGTGTCACTCCTTGCCATCTGCGGAAGATCGTTCAGCAGATTCGCTGCGATCACGTCTCGGAGGTGCTTGCTCAATGCGGGCAATTCGGGCCTCAGCGGTCATGGCCACGGCCTTCAAGGCGCCAAGGTCGGCATGACAAAGCATGGGCGGTGCCCGGCTTCCAGGGCGAAAGGCTCAGACCTTGGCATGATCCTGGAGCTCTGCATGAAGCCTCTGACAACTGCCAAGTCCTTGCGTGTGTCTTCCGGCGGCTATAGGGCGTCTATGAGTCTGCCCATGCCCTTTGTGCCACGTGCGTGGGCCCCGAAGTGCCACGCGAGGATGATTTTTTGCGAAGGCTTTTTTTGAGACTTTCTCCGGTGCACTTGCAGCATCCACCACCTTAGCGGCTCCTGGGCATGATCACAAATCACTTGAACAACTCAGGTCACGGCATCTCGCATCTCTGTTAACAACTGCAACGAGCCGGAGATGTCATGTGCTGCACACGGCACAACATAGAGTGCTGGTTCTGGCAGTTTCACGTCAATGATGTCGAGTCCACGCACTTGACACGAGGGCTGCGACGGAGTCCTCCAAGAGCAAGCAGGCGCGCAGGTTGCAAGCAAGCGTGGAATCGCCCGGTGCTGTGAGATTGCAGGCGCCTTCCTGGATATCTCACATTGTATAAGGCCACTCCAGCCCTTCTGCATGGTAGTGACCCATAGGGCTCAGAAGGGCTTCAGGCACCTGCCCTCTTTCAATTCCTTCATCAGGATGGAGCTCTGTTCTCTGCTGGTATGTGGGCCGCAGGGCGCAGGAACTCCAACCCGGGATGACATACTTGCAGGACCTTGCAGGATAGGCAGGGGCAGATGGCCTTCGGTGGACAATCTTGTTTGCGGATGTGGGGTTAGGGTTGGGGATCTGGGCTCCGGCTTACATCTTGGGTGAGGATGAAGGCTGACGCAAAGAACTCATGGCGCAAACCTGCTGCCCCTCTGGGGCCATGAGCCCGATAAGCGACGCAAGAGGGCGGGCATGGGCTCCCCTCTCAGCTGGGTCGGCTTCTTTCGGCTCTCTAATTACTTCCATTTAATCCGCCAATGCAATCCTGACAATGCAAACCTGGTTTGGCTTCCTTATGCTCTTCTGGCGGCCAGCTCCGTGGCCAACACCTTCAAGGTCAGATTTGGTAGCGTGCCCAAGATGCCCTGAGCCAAATGCCTGATGGCCCATCACATCCGTCAATGGATCGTGTGTGGCTATCATCATGAAGCGAATGGTGTGTCATCTCCTCCCAACCCCCAGTCTCCCGGGTGAGCGCATGTCGGTTGAATTGAGGCGTGTCAACGCTGCCTGAGACTCAGGAGGCACGTGTCGCCCTCACCTGTCCAGGAATGGCTTTCGAAGATACTGCTGCAGAACGAAAGTCGCCAGCATTGCGGTGAGATCGCAGACATACTGGCCTGGATAAGTATCAGGAGGTGCCGCCAACCTCAACCTCTTGCAGCTGCTGTCAGGCTGGCACCGCTCACCTTCGACAAGATGCACTTGACGAGGATGCTCTCGCTCGCAAAGCGACAGCCCCAGCGTGAAGAACGCAGGGATTCCAGTTCAACTGTCAAGGTAACCATCGAGGATGCTCTGGGGCATAAACTTAGCTGGGCAAGACAAGCTGCTCGCGATGCCGGCAGTATGAAAGCTGGTCAGAGACAGCTCGTCCACATGCCGTCGCTGCCACTCCTATGTTGCTTTCCCAATTCCAGGGTAGAGAATGTACAAAACGCAAGATGGGAAGGCCCCACCAAGAGCAAGAAATCATGTGGACCCTGGTTGCCAGTGTGCTGCCTGTCTTTCGTCCGCGCCAGTCGCCGATCTCCTATTGCAGCAGCTATTGTGGAGTCGTAAGCCACCAGCCACCGCAATAGCTCCCATGCCTTTCCTACGAGAGTGTCAAGACTGCTCGTGATGGGCTCTTGCATGCCAGCTGTTCCCAAGGCGTTTCAAGGTGCTTTCATGTCCTGACAGACCCACCCAAAGATGGCTCCTAACAGCGCTACCATGAGAAGACGACGCCTCGCGAGCCAAGTTGCAGACCTTGGGCTAAGGGGATCTGCGCACTCTACGTGCTGCCACCGCCCCAAGGCAGCACTGGGCGGCTTGTCTTTCACTTTCCATATGAGGTTTGCAGTGGACATCTATCACACGCTGGCACCATGGATGTGATGGGTTTTGTGTTGTGGACCACAAATTCCCCGTAACCCACACGTCACCCACAGGAATGTTTAAGAGGCTCTAAAAGGGAGTGTTTCCCGTGCTTCCGTCCTGAACTGAGCTTGCGTGGCTTGCCTTCCCAGCCCATCACTGCTGCGATGTTGACGGTCAGGTAATGGCAGGTCAAAAAGGTGTCATTGCCCGCTGCCCTTATGTAGGCCATGGCTGTTCAGACAAAGCCAACACAGCTGTGATCAACAGCCTTTCCACTTTGTATTCTCAGCAACATGTGAGTTTTCTCTTTGCGTTCGACTGCCTTAGCTCTGCGCACGGTTGTGAGCGCAGCAAAACACATGGAACTCGGCACCCTGAGTCTCTCCATGTCGCCGTTGCCTCCGTTTCGATAGCTCTCCAGGAAGCACAAAAGTCATCCTTGCACTTGGTGCACGTTGGCCGAAGTCCTTACACGCTGGTGCTTGCGAGGCCGCTGAAGATCGTGTAAGTCGTTACACTTCAGCATGTTCCGGCGCAGCATTTGCAGCATAGCTCTTGCGGAGCTCTTGCCCCAGAATGATGACCCACTGCTGTTGCAAGCCAGCGTGGAACCCACGAGCATGTCACAGTAACGCGCTCAAGGCAAGTAGGGTGAACGGATGCCGCAAAGAAGTGATGAGCCCAGACTTCCCTGGAGTGTCTTGGACACAATCTCACGGGCATTGAACCCTTGCCTTGCAAGACAGACTATCCAAAATATGGCCCTCCAGCAAAAGAACGCGTTGCCATATGCCATAAGGACCGGCACTCACTTCGTCGCCGGTGTTCGGGCATGTTCTCTGGGAACATGGGTGACCAAACCTGCATGTATGCCTAGACAGCCTCTGTCATGCAAGATTCGCACAGACAAGTAGGGAATGCGAGGGCACATAAGGGCACGCACAACGGCAAACGCCTGTGCCGACTGCAGAAAAGGGTTGGCCGACGACTGGAGTATGCCTGGCCGAGAGGCTCAGCCGCCAGTCCCGGATCAAGGGTGCTGCGCATAGGTCCAACCTGTAAGTACTCACTCGTAGCACGAGAGCGGGCCTGCTTCCAAACGGGCGTTCTGGCTGCAAATGTGGTTGATTCTGACCGAGCAGTCTTGGCAGCACGCAACCCTCTGACACGTTCGGATTGCCTTTCAGACTAGTGACGGCGAATCTTTGGCTGCGCAGCTGCCACATCGGGAGGGTCAGAGTTGGCAAGAAGCCTTGTCGTGCCATGATGGCTCTCCAGAAAGGGCACCGGCGCATTCTTCTTTCTGTGGCCTGGTTCGATCGGAGCTGAGACAAGTCGAGACCACCTGACATGCAGAAAGCACGTTTTGCTCCCTCCTGTCGAGAAGAGGCTTGCTAGAGTACTGCTGCTGCAGTGTATAGATCGGTGCTGCGCTGACTATATAGTTTGCCGCACAAGCAGGGCTTCAAATCCAGTGTGGCGTGATGCTTGCATCAGTTTGGCAGCAGGGGAGGAAGAGCGCAAGCACGAGCCACTCTATCCACGTCCAAAACGACAGCAACTTGAAGCTTGTGGCATTGGCAAGCGTATTTGTTCGCAGAGGACCAGGTGAGCCATCGTGAGAAGCACATGCACTTTGTCTTCTTGACGCTCTTTCTGTTTCTTGTCAACGCAGGATGCCAAAGTGAGAAGGCGCGAATCTCGCACCTGTCGGCGGAATCTGGCAGGTGGGCATGCACTGCGTGTCACAGGCGACAGGAAGTGGCAGAGGGAGTTCCCTTGCGCTGTCGGCAAGGGCTTTCACTGAACCAGAACATCCCAAGCGGGAGTGTCACACATTGGCTTGATGCACCTTCAATCGTGGTATCAAGGCTGAGCAGAGGCGACAAAGTTTCTGCGAATACAGCTGCGCATGTTTTCGGAGCTCTGATCTAAGCATAACTTTCCTTGAGCACCGCCGTGGACGGAAACCATTCCGATCTGTGAATGACCCATCTTCGCAATCACTTCCCGTTGAGGACCTCTCACCTTCCCCTTTGCACCAGATTGTGCAAGGATGGGAGTCCCTGACCCCTTGGTGACGCAGAAGCGTAAGGCTTGAGGGCTCTAGGGAAGTGGGGAGTGCGAAGGCATGTCTTGCGAAAGCAGAGCTTGCTGGCTTGACCAGGGCTTGGCTAGGAGTGTGCGAACTTTGACAGTGAAAGATGACAAAAGTGACATCTGGTCTGTTGGTAAGCTATGCGGATGGCACTGCAGCAGAACTTGCAATGCTTCACTGCGATCCTTCAACCTTGTCTGAAGTTGACATGTACGACATGCAAACTGCGCTCGAGATCTGCGCCTTTCTCCCACGGCCTTTCCATAGTGGCGCGTGACTCAGCATGAGAGTCCCAGAGCTGAGCCGGAAAACAGGCCACGCCCGAACGCCCTTTTGAGATGGCAGGCGTTGTCTTGCAAGTGCAGAACGAGCATCCTGGTGGAGCGCTCAACCTCGTCCCAGCTGCGATTGCTAGGCGGTGGCGGCAAAGGCTTGCAACTCCGGTCTGCCAGAGGCCGAAAGTCTAAAGACTATACAAAATGCAACCTTTTATATAAATTTATTCTGAAAGGATCGCCAAGACTGCCAAGACATACACAATCATGAGAATCATGGTCCAAAGCTGCCCCGCATCGGGCTATGTGCAACTCCCATAAAGCAGGCTCCCCAAATGGTGTCCTTTCCGTGACGCTAGCTTAATCCGGCAGAGCACTCGTAGCAACCCACAGGCCTGATTTGAATCTTTCTTGAATATCTGACAGCTTCGGATGGCGTTTCAGGCTGTGGATTGAGCAGCCATGCCATGCCCGCAGCATCAGATTTGACCACAAGTCTGGGGCCAAGAGTCCTCATAGCTCTTCCAAAAACCCTGGCGTGTCTTAGAGATGCCATCCTGTCTCCAAGGCGAGTTGCATCACGGTCCACTGGATTGCAGCAAGGTAAGACCCGCCTGACATGCAGAAAGCTTCTTTGGTCTTCTCCTGTCGAGAAATGGCTTGCAAAAATACTCCTGCTGCAGTGCCGGCACTGCGCAGACATTGTTCTTTGCTGGATGAGCTCGGCCCTGCCAGGCTTGAACGCCTGCCCAGGAGACCTGAGTGCTGATTGCATGGCCGCACGAAGAGATGCTGCCAGGAGGACATGCAGGGAAGCAAGGGCCTTGACAAGTAGTCAACCGGAATGCCTGCTTGGACATTATGGCGTGAGCGGTCTTGGACAGCTCGTCCACATGGCGTCGCCGCCACTGCTGTGTTGCCTTCCACAATTCCAGGGTGGAGACTGTGAAAACGGAAGATGGGAAGGCCAGGCCAATGGCCAGAAATCATGCGCCACTCCGTGCGGCCGACCCTGGTTGCCAGTGTGCTGCCAGTCTTTCGTCCGTGCCAGTCTCCGGTTCCCTGTTGCAGCGGCTATTGGGAGTCGTAAGCCGCCGGCCGCTGCACTGGCTCCCATGCCTGTCCTACGAGAGTGTCAAGACTGCTCCTGATGGGCTCTTGCATGCCAGCCGTTCCCAAAGCGTTTCAAGGTGCTTTCATGCCCTGGCAGGCTCCTAGCAGCGCTAAGAGCGCTACCGTGAGGTGGCGGCGCCTCGCGAGCCAAGTCGCAGACCTTGGGCTAAGGGGATCCGCGCACTCCACGTGCTGCCGCCGCGCCAATGTAGGACTGGGCGACATGTCGAAACAGGCGGCCGGGCCTTGCACTTGAGGGTTTCGCGGAGGGGCGATGAACACAATGAACACATGCTAACTCTGTTCCGAAGCGTTTGCTTTTTTGGGGGGTGAATCTGAAGCCTCGTGCTCTGGGACTCCATGCGACCCTCAGAGCTTTGGCAAAGAAATCGGCGCCAAGTCACAGCTCCAACGCTCGAAAAGCACAGGTGAGCTGAGGGAGCCGACATCGGCAAAGAAACCATAGATCTCCTCATGAAAGGAGTAAGCTGAGGAGTTCGGTTTTGATAGATGTGTCGGCTAGGGTCTGCGTCCCGCGAGCGCGTGATACCCGCTTCAGCCAGACGGTGCAGTGCGCGACAGCCCACCTCAACTCGCGCAGGGTCATCTCGCGAAGAGGACTGCAAAGCTCATGCGAGAGTTTGCAGCAGAGCCCTTCATATCATAGCCACAGGTTCAAAGGGTGGCCAAAGCATCCAAAGCTCAACTGACCGCCAAACCTTTTTCTTGGCGTCGATAGCCAGACACCATCGGTTGCATCAAATTGTTCCCTTGGCTCAACGGATCCTAAACCCGAAAACCTAGACCCTAAACCCTCAACCCCAGGACCCTGGCCACTAAAATTCTTCTCGTTTGCGCGATTTGCACGAATCTCGACAAGCCGATTCACCCGATCTGCTGTGGCTAAGAAGACAAGAGACATGCTCCCCACGTGTAGGCGGTCATCCCGTCACCTGGGTTTTGCTACCGGTTGGGTAGAGCGGCGCAGACATGTAGCTCTGTTCACGATGGGATGCCACGGGTGCCATGCTGGCAAGAGACTTTGCGTGACCGGCGGCCTGATAGCTGGAAGGGCCATCAGCGGCTCGGCCCTCACACAGCTAACGTGCCTGCCGTAGGCACCGCAAGAAAGTGGGCATTCCGGGCATACTCATGTTAGAGGCGTACCGGTGTAATCGTAGAGAGGCCCTGCATCATCGATGCGCAAGAGCCTGCCAAAAAGTCCTACTTCACCTGTGTTCCATGCTTGGGGGTCTTCAGGGTCTTCCGATCGACGCTGTCTACAGCAAAGGTGTTGACAGTGCCACATGGCCACATGATGCAACATGTGCAGGCCGCCTGAACTGAAGTGTGTTTTTGTTCCTGGCCAGAGGTGAACCTCAAGTTCCTAAGATGCTCCTAAAGCGAACAACTCGATCCCTGAGCACGCCAAAGAGGCGCAGAGGCTCAGGGGGCTCAGCGGCTCAACTTGCTGCTGGTGGTAAGTGCGCTAAAAACGCTACCTGCCAAAGGACTTGCAACAGACGAAGTGCAGCAAAGCAGCAGCGTAGCTGCGCACTGCGATCCGAAGTGCGGGTGTTGGCCTACCCTCTGTCACCAAGCAGCCGAGTTCCGGACATGAGGTTCGGGAATCTGCGATGAGAAGGCGCCGCCGACGGCGAAAGCAGCCAAGATACGCTCAGATGGGATTGCCTTCGCGACATTTTGCCTGAGCAACAAGCTTGCCTTTGGACGGCAAGGTGTCGGGACGTGGGGCATCAGCTTGGCCTTAAGGTGGAGGCTTGTGGAGCCTCGCGGAGGACGGCTGCACGCACAGGGGTTTTCTTCCCAGAAGTGTGTTTTGCCCGTTTGGAATAGTAGCCCACAGCTATTGTAAGGCATGGTTTGTTTCTACCCTATATACCAGCTACTTGCACATCCTGCGACGGGGCTGCAGCCAGTAATCAGCTGCAAGGCCTGGGCGCGACAACGCATGATGCATCCGGCGTCCCGTTTCCATCGATGAACAGTCGTGGGGACGGTGTCATGACGTGTTGTTGTCATTGTCCGAGAAGCACCGAGCTTCCCAAACGTTTCTTGCGGTTTTCCGAGAAGCAGCGAGCTTCAGCAAAGTTGACCCAAGAAACTCCTGGGAGCTGTAGGCGCGGATGTGTAGGCGGAGATTTGTGGCCAACGCGCCGCAGATCGAAGGGACGTCGCCTGAATTTCGACGAGGCACGAATTGGCCGGAAAAAGAGCCGGCTGAGGGTAAGGCCTGTGGTGTCCTGTGATGTCCTGTGATGTCCTGGCGTTGGCTCACACAGTTATTCGGGGATCTTGTCGTCATGTAGTCCGCGCCCAGGCGCCCGAGTAGGAATACATCCTGCGGTTGAACGGCAAGGATCCAAGTGCGGCAAGGGGGCGGGGGCCAATGGAAGCCGAGTAGCTTCCCGAAATGAGAGGCAGACGGGGAAACTGGAAGTGTAAGTTTGCTCGGTAGCCAACAGCAAATCGTGCGATTGCTTTGTTTGCCTGTTCTGCAATCCCTTCTCACCTAGCATAGGGGATGTGTGGCAAGAGGTTGAGTAAAAATATGATGTGTCACCAGGCGAAACCTTTGGCCAACCCAACAACAATTCCAGGCTGTGTTTTGGGCCCCCTGGAAGACAAAGTGATTTGAAGAAAGTCCTGTCAGCATTGAAGTCGACAAGCCCATTTGAATCACGCATGATCATCTCCGGCCGAACCCCAAACCCTAAAACCCTAAACCCCTAAATCGAAAACGCCTAGCGGCGAACCAGCGGCCGCTCCCCCAGATTGTTGGCAGATGTGAACGCAACACCCAAGGACAGGGGGCGAGGGGGGTGTGGCGGAGAAGGGGCAGGCGGTGAGGGAGGGCGGAGAGGGAACAGGATCCGAAATGCGCCCCCCCCCCCCCCCCCCCCCCCCCCCCCCCTCCCCCCCCCTTCATGCTCAAGATGCGCGCCGGAGGGGGGAAGCGGGGAGGGGGGGGGGGGTGGAGCAGCTGATCTCATGGTTCGCACCCTCCCGGGGCCAAAGAAGGTCCGAGATGCTCATAATGGACCTCTCCTTTAAGAAAACAGCGCCGGGCAAGCAAATGTGGAAAACTAGCTAGATACGGTATTTACGGCAGTTTCAGGTGTTTTTGGAGCCACAAAACGGCCTAAAATCCGCCAAGGAAGGGAAGGGCGGAGACATGCTGGTGATGCTGGCTGTCCCGGCCCTGATGCCCAAGGCTACCCTGGAAGGGCGGATGAAGGGCAGATGCAAGCGAGCCGACAAGGCCCCAGCTGATGCTCATGATACGCGCCCGAGGGGGGGGACGGGTACACTGTGGGTTTTTTTGGGTCGGCGTCATGTGCTCACCCCAAGGGATAGATACACTCAATGGGGAAAGGCATCCCTTTCTGTTTTGAAGTCGCCGTACACTGGGGGAAGAAGCTTTTGATTAAGGCGTCTCGTTTTGCGTTTACATGGGGATTCAGTGTGAGACGTGTTGATTTGTAGTAGAAGCTAAGTACTGGCTGGATTTTCATCGATTTGTAGTACAAGAGAAGTACTGGAATCGCCATTATCATGAGCCGGCAGGATTTTCATTGATTTGTAGTACAAGTTCCGTACTGGAATCGATGTTTCCGTGAGCCGGCTGGTTTTATTGATTTGTAGTACAAGTTCAGTACTGGAATCGACGTTGCCGTGAGCCGGCTGGATTCTCATTCCACGCTTAGTACTGGAATCGACGTCTCCGTGCTTTTTGGTAGCTTTCAAAAGCTCCTGGAACGGGCGTTTCCTTCGGGGGAATGCGGGTGGTGCAGATGCTTTCATGGTGTTGTAGTAGGCCTTTGGGGGGAGCGGCGTTCATTGCAGAATGGCATGTCTAGCGTGATGTTTCATCATGCAACATGCCCTTCTGTGGGCGGCGTTTACTTGGGGGAGTGATGCCGCAGGGTCGCCTTCGACAACTTCATGGTCCAACGGCGTTCATTGAGCTTTAACACACATTGAACAAGAAGGGCCGCCTTTCCCGGCCGGGTGTATGGCCGGCCCATCAGGGCTCAGGGTGATTCTGTCACGGCCCCCCGCCAGGGTGGTAGGAGGTAATAGGGGTTTCGGTTTCAGAAAAGTTTCCCCAGAAAGGTCGCAGGAGGTCCCGGAATAAGTCCCGCGGCAGTCCCACAAAAACCCAAAACCACAAGACTTTTCCGCCCTAGGATGCTCAGGATTGGGTGTACCTGAGAATAGCTCGGACTTGATAAGTGAACCTTTGTGCCGTTTGTCCAGTAGAGTTGCCTCCAGCCGCAACATAACCACGTGCACACATGCACTGCCTCTTCAGTCGAAGTCAGAGGGCGATCATTGCGGGTTGATCCTTGCGTTGCGTGATACAGCAAAGCAGCACCCTCCTGCTAACGAACTGGTCATGCGTGCCGATGTTTTTAGGTCACAACTTGCATTTTCCCCACCCACGCCAAAAAGAAGTGCCGCGGTCCGCCCATTGTGAGAAGCAAAGTGCAGTGAGTGCACGTACGGGGTGCAAAGGCAATGGCACCTGACAAGCTGTCAAGCCAGGGGAATCTGCAAAAGACATTCAAACCAAAACGTCGAGTTTTTGGATTGTGCTCCGAGTCCCTTTTGCTTCAGACGTAAGCAAACTACTTTGTGGAGTTGCCGTGAATTTGCATCCATCCAATTTTCAAACTCTAGACTTGCATACACGCAACATCCTTCATGCAATCCACCTGCGTGAGCTACTGTGCAGTCCCCGGCACGCCATCCCGGACGGATCCCCAGTTGGCGTCACCGAACAAAAGCAGTCCTGTCTGGCAGGGGACGGGGATGGGACGGGGACGGAAATAGTGTGCAAAACTAAGCCAGCAGCATCCAGCAGCGATACAACCCAGAAGCGGTAACTGCCCAGCAGTACAAACCCGAACTCCGAATCTTCAGACCTCTTTCTCTTTTCTTGAATGTCGCGTTTTGCTGGTTGGTGGTTGGGACAGCAGAAGTTAAGAGCACAATGCACCACGTGCAGTAAGAATAATAATAAGAAAGTTCTAGCAAACGAATGACAATTATAATGATAAGAATCATACGGTTAATAATACTAACAATAAGAATAAGAATAGTAATAAGATTATTAACAAGAACAATTATAATTGCTAATTGTTTTTATTCTTCTTTTTCTTATTATTGTTATTATTATTGGTATTATTGTCATTAGTATTCTTGTTCTTCTTCTTCTTCTTCTTCTTCTTCTTATTCTTATTCTTAAGCAGACTGCAGGTGCATGGTGTCACCCCGCATTCAGCCGGGAGTCTTTGGGCTCTTTCGTTGCGCAAGCGGCACGTGATGGGTATCCACAGGTATCCGCAAGTGCAAAACCCAAATCGTTCTTGGGGGTTTGGGTTTTAGGGTTTTAGGGTTTTAGGGTTTAGGGTTGAGGGTTTAGGGTTTTAGGGTTAAGGGTTTAGGGTGAACCATGACATGGCATCCTAGGCCGGTCCGGATGATGCAGTGGGCTTTAAGTTTTTTTTCGATTTGGCCACTAGTGTATGGTCTATCGGGCTAAAGATTCATTTTTTTCACTGTGTACTTCGAAGAACATGGGTTGGGATGTTCCCCTAAGAACAATCCTGAATAGGGATTCTAGTACCCCTTCCTTATTCAGGAGCTGTCAGTATGAGGGGGAACATCCAAACCCTAAACCCCAAACCCCAAACCCCAAAACCTAAACCCTAAACCCTAAACCCTAAATCCTAAACCCTAAACCCCAAAACATGGGCATCTTTCTTAGCCGCAAGCATGGACGTCCGACCGACAAAGAGTCGGTTTGGGCAGCCGACGAGCGCAAGTCCTGCAGTGAGCTCGGTGCCTCGACGGTTATGACAACTTGATTTTAGGGTTTAGGGTTTAGGGTTTTAGGGTTTTAGGGTTTAGGGTTCAGGGTTCAGGGTTTAGTGGTTTAGAGGCAAGGTTTTCGCATGTAGTGAAAACGTTCCCAAGGCTGCGAGTACATTGCGACGTCGGACAGCCATTGCTGCGAAGATTGTCAGCATTCACAGGCAAACGCCTGAGTTTGACGCATTGCTTTCGAGATGATTGTAGGCTTACCCAAGTTTGTGGCAGGCATCGTTTCATTCACATCGCTGTGCCCGCATCAGCCAGTGTCCCTGCGCAATTTTCGTATGTCTTTCAGCATGCGATTGTTCTTTTTTTGACATGGTTCCCATCCTTGGGCTCAGTGACCTCACTAGCAAAGATGCAGGACGCTATTGCAAGACAGTTGGTGGGAGTATGGATGCCGGCATGGCGACTTCCCTGATGGGCACAATGCCCGGTGCATCCTCATTCCTCCAAGAGATCCCTGTCGATGTGCCGCAGTGGTTCTTGTTCTGCTCGGAGATGGCCATGTTGGTGGCAAGCAAGACTTGCTTGCTGATGCAGTCGGCCACATATTGCGCGATCCCGCCCGGCCCTCGTTGTGTTGCTTGCTGTTATCACGTCTGGAACGTTTTTGACAAGTGCAATCGGCGTGACCAAGGCCATTCGGTCGCAGTGTTACCTCGTGGTTCCGGATCCTACATACGAGAGCGGACTCGTTTGTTGGCGACGAAAGCCGGAGTGGGACGGAGCTGTCGCTAGCCTAATACCACCTTCAAACCTCTCCGTCCGGAGATGTTGTTTGCCGAGTCTATATATATATATATAATATCATAGATAATATATAGATATATATATATATAATATAATACAATATAATATTATATATATATATATATATATTATATTAACAGTTGGTTCTCCAATGCACCTGAGGTGGTTTGGGAGGTCTTCACGGAGGTCTTGACAAGACTCGGCGCTGACCGCGTGAATTTCGTGCCTTGTCCCAAGGGTGGTGCGCATGCATGTGAGAGTGAAAGCTGAGTTAGGAGTCCGCTTTGCGGGTCTCTTGAAGCCAAAACCGCAATGTTATGAGTGCTAAAGTGCCATGTCTCTAACCCTAAGCCCTAAACCCTAAACCCTAAGCCCTAAGCCCTAAGCCCTAAACCCTAACCCTAAACCCTAAGCCCTAAACCCTAAGCCCTGAGCCCTGAGCCCTAAACCCTTCACTTCAGGGCATGCTGGGCTGGTTCCTTAGTTGGGTCCCGTAGCAGCCACAACAGGGCCCCAAAAGGGTACATAAGCTGCCAGAGGCCTGGGGCCTATATAACATACTATATGTTAGGTATTAGATATATTATATATATATATATTATATCATATACCATATATTATATATTATATATTATATATTATATATTATATATTATATATTATATATTATATATTATATATTATATATTATATATTATATATTATATATTATATACTATATATTATACATTTTATATTATATATATTATATATTATACATTATATATTATAGATTATATATAATATTTTATATATGGATTATGTATTATATAGTTTCATTATATATTATATATTATGATACATATATATATATATATCTATTATATTATATTTATATTTATCTATTATATATTATATATTATATATTATATAGATATGTTATATATTATATGTAATATATATATTGTTTATATATATTATATATATATATTATATTTATTATATATATATATATATTATATGTTATATATTATATATATTCATATAATAATTTACTATATATATTACATATCATATATTGTATATTACATTTTTATTATAATATATAATATATATATATATATATTATATATTATATATTTATAATTATATATTTATTATTTTCTATATGATATTATATATTATATATTATTTATATATATATTATATAGTATATATTATATATTATTTAGTATATATTATATATCATATGTTATATATTATATATAATATATATTGTATATAATATATTTTACATAATATACTATATATTATATATTATATATTGTATATTATATATTATATATTATTTTATATTTTATATTATACTCTATATTATATATTATGTACTATACATAATATTATATATTATATATGATGTATTGTATATTTTATGGTATATGCTTAGGCAGATTTAGATCACAGGCTAAGCTCTACGCGACGGGAATCTCGATGGGCGCAGCTGGTGTTTGGGACTTGGCCATCCGATACGGTGACTTCCTAGCGGCTGTGGCCCCAATTGCAGGGAGGCTAGGCAGGGTCTCTGTGAATGTCTGAGTGTGCGTGCAAGCAAGCAGGCAAGCTCTAGCTGTATAGCCTTCCACAACAGTGTGGCGTTGAAACTCGACCATGCCCAGAAACGTCTTCTAGCTCTCCAGTGTCAAGTTATGGCCATCGGCCCCTGCAAGGTGTCTATGGCCTGAGAACAGCTGGCCCATGAATTCGCCCACACCGCATCCCAAGGCCAGGGCCTTGCAGGTGTTTTGAGGTGGCCGATTGATGGTAGTTGGGATGTTCCCCCTTGTACCAAGAGTCCTTAACAGGGATTCGAATAGGGGGTACTTAGAATACCTCTTAAGGAGCTGTTGGTATACAGGGGAACATCCCCCAAGATAGTAGGCTGGTTTATCAAACCTAAACCCCATTCAAACCCTAAACTCTGTTTATCAAAAGGCAGATGTTTTTTTCTTTGGTCTTCGAGGTGAGCCAGCGCTTGCAGCAACTTCCGTTGCGCGCGTACCAAACCAACACGGACAGGCTCAAGAACATGCTTAGGGTTTAGGGCTTTAGGGTTCAGGGTTTAGGGATAAGGGTTCAGGGTTCAGGGTTTAGGGTTTAGGGTTTAGGGTTTAGGGTTTAGGGTTCAGGGTTTAGGGTTTAGGGTCATGCTCCTGCTGATTGCACTTCATCCCCACAGCTTATGGAACGGTAAGTGTAGTGAGCTTGCGAACGGCTGCAGGTATGCCGACAATCCCAGTGAAGACCTGGAGTGGCTATGCAAAGACTGCACAGAAATGGCTTGCGAACGGGACCTTCCAGGTGACGGGACTCGAACGGCTCTGAGTTGCTGCGTGGCATGTCTTTGAAGTGAGCCCTAAACATCCCTAAACCCTAGACCTTAAGCCTTAAGCTCGAAACCCCTAAACCCACCCTAAGCCCCTGGCAGGAGTTGAGGCTGGCAAATACTGCCGCGTCAAACAGCGAGTCTGGCAGAGGTCAGGTGGAGGTCGCTTGGGTCTGGCTCCGGAGTTTAGGGATGTGGTGTATCTCAGGGTTTCATGCTGGTTTAGGGATGTAGTGTTTCACCCTAACCCCCAAACCCCAAAGCCCAAACCCCAAACCCCAAAACCCCATACCCTAAACCCCAAACCAAAGGGTTTCATGGGTTTGGGAGGGGGTTTGATGAAGATTGGGATGGTGTGTGGCTGCAGGTGCGAGCATGGAGCTGTGGTCCGCGCAGGGCCCACTCGAAGACTGGCCTTCGTGCGCGAACCTCAGAAAAGTCCCAGAAGAAGCAGTTTAGGGTTTAAGGGTTTAGGGTTGAGGGTTTAGGGTTGAGGGTTTCGGGTTTAGGGTTTAGGGCTCGCAACCATCCTCTCATGTGATCTCATGTGAGGGCTCTCAACGGCTATCAGCGCTGTTAGGGCTATACCTGAGCTTTGCTGAGGCCACTTGTCGCAACGTTTCAACGACCATCTACTATGGTTCAGGGTCTATCCCAACGAGGAGTGGGGCCTCGGAGCTTTTTTCCAACAGCATTCGACTTCAAGGCCTGCATTTCAAGAATCGGGGGCATGAAGGGTCCCCAAAGCATTGTTCCGACACCGTTGGAGTCCTTGCCACAAGTATGCCTGAAGAGCAGGTAGTTCAACGACATTTTTTGCAGAGCAGTTGGGAATGCGGGGGCTGTGACCTTGCATGTTGTATGCTTTGTGTGGCCGTGTCAGATGCGCCATTGTACTGCATTCATATCTTGTGTACTACCAACCAACTTTCCAACAGCGGTGGGACTGTGGAAATACGAATGTTGGGCTGCTGTGGAACTTAGGAAAACTAGGCAAACTGAATACAAGAACATTGAGCCCTGAACCCTTTGAACCCTAAACCCTAAACCCTAAACCCTAAACCCCAAACCCCAAACCCCAAAAGCATGGGCAGGGACCGACAATGGCGCCCTGGCCTGCCACTGGATCCCAGATCGTTTGAGCAGCGCGCGGACACTTAGTCCTTGTGGCTGGAAAAGGTCCGGCGACGGGGTTTAGGGTTTAGGGTTTAGGGTTTAGGGTTTAGGGTTTAGGGTGCTTGCTCCATGCATCTCCTCTCTCTCTCTCTCTTGAAGACCTGTCCGAAGCGATGGTTAACGTTGCAGATGCACTTGCCACGGCAACAGCACATTTTGACTCAAGCGTGCGGCACCACGGAGCATTGGTTTTGTGTGCCGACGTGGAGATGGCGGGAACTGAAGCCCGGCGAAGCAGAAAGATTTCTGTTGTACCTCGGGATGGTGGGCTCCCTCCCCAATGTTTTCTGGGACCATGTTAGGGTTGCGTTTCAGCAGTGCTCGAGCAAGGAAATTGTGATTCACCGGGACGACATCATCAAAGAAGGTTTTCTTGTCAAGCAGCCTGGATCTCGGGCCCTAAGCCCTAAACCCCAAACCCTAAACCCTGGCCAGTTGGTCTCCAAGGTCCAAGCACATGAAAGAATGGAGAAGGCTCGGCCAGAGAGCAAGTTATGACTTGCTGTTGGCTTGTCGGGAACGAAGGAATGGGGCATGATAGCTATCCTTACTACAATTCCTTCGTTTCCTACTCATCGGTGGTATGCCCTAAACCCCAAACCCTTGTCAAAACCCTAAACCCGAAACTCGAAACCACAAAAACCCTAAACCCTAACCCTAAACCCTAAACCCTAAACCCTAAACCCTAAACCCTAAACCCTAAACCCTAAACCCTAAACCCTAAACCCTAAACCCTAAACCCTAAATTGGCTCCCTCCCGTGGAGAGCATGAGTCCAGGCGCTGGTTTGTCTTGACGCCGCAGTACCTGTGCAGCTTTAAGTCTCAGGGCCTCTGCCTCAGGTAGCCCGAAGAGGGGTTACTTGGAGGTTCAGGGTACTTATGAACACATTATAAGTGTAGCTATCACCTACATATAAGCCCCTTAAGTACCCTAATAGGGTTCGAACTGGGTTAGACGCACAGTTATAGTTGGGGTACCAGGTACCATGAACCTCCAAGTAGGCTTGGAGGCGCACGGAACAACCTCCGCTGAGAGGTGAGTACAGGAATCCCACCGAGCACATAAGGCCGTGGTCGCAGAGATCTTGTAATTCAGTTGCCTTCGAAGCGCCTGACTTCAGCCTTCCTCGAAGAGGTTGGCAGAGTGCTCCACAGTCAAGTCAGCAGATGAGGCCCCCGGTGAATGCACCGTAGCTAGAGGGAGGCAGATGAGGCCGGGGGGTGCCACGGAGTGGTAGGGTTCACCTCAGTTTACCTCCGAACTCGGAATTTCCCTCTTGGATGTGAAGAGAGTGTGCTGCTGCTGCTGCTGCTGCTTCTGCTGCTGCTGCTGTGCAGGATACTGGGAAGGAGAACTCCTTCCGTGTCGACACGCCAGCACGTGCACCTTGGCGAGCACCAGCCGCTAAATTCGCCCCTTCGGTGTTGTGCTCTGTCGCCCCTACACTGTGAAGAGTAGATGAAGTTTCTGTTGAGGTACTCGTAATAGTATACGAATATACTCTTAATATAAGATCGTATGCCACTAATGCTTGTGAATTATGTTAGCTCAACGCTCATCGTGTGTCCCAGCCTAGGTCTTCTACCTGATTGCGGACTCTTCGTCAGACAAGGCGCGAGAGCTTTTTGGGAACAAGGGCCGCGCCTGCTCAATGAGTCAACTGAAGCAGCCGATACTTGAAAGATGTGGCAGGCATCCATTTCTCCTGATACCCTTCGGTTTAGGGTTTAGGGTTTAGGGTTTAGGGTTATTCCAGGAGTCCTGGATTGGTCATATCGGCCGTCAGATGGTCCGGCCAGCAGTGACCCATCTGCAGCCACTCCTAAACCCTAAACCCTAAACCCTAAACCCTAAACCCTAAACCCTAAACCCTAAACCCTAAACCCTAAACCCTAAACCCTAAACCCTAAACCCTAAACCCTAAACCCTAAACCCTAAACCCTCCAAGATCCTTGCGTTGCAAACCCCATATGCGAGACGGAAAAAAAAACGGTCTTCTGCGGGAAACGCTGAAAATTCTCAGGTACTTATGGATGACCACAACTTCGAGTGATCTCCAATCAATCGCTTTTCGACAATTGCCAGGAGCTCATGGTGTGTCAGGTTCCTGCCGGTTTAGGGTTTAGGGTTTGGGGTTTGGGGTTTGGGGTTTAGGGTTTAGGGTTTGAGGTTTAGGGTTTAGGGTTTAGTTTTTTTTCGTCAGTGCTGTTCCAGACTTCGGTTTGCCAGTTGCCCGAGGCCTGGACAGAACACAAAACATCAGACGCGCAGCGACTAAGCCCGCTGTGAAGCGCGCGACCTCGTTACAATCTCACTGAATGTTCCGGAGTTGGACTCCACCGAACTGGTGTACAGCCGTCCCTGCACGGGTGGGGAGAAAGGTGAGCTGCAGAGAGTTGCCGTGCACCATGTGTTCCTGCTCGGGCGCCACACGGACGCCTTGGTAACATCTCGAGCCATGGCGTGAATCGTGCAAGGTGAAGAGTGTCTTGTTTGCCTGAGACACACACACACACACACACACACGCGCGCACACAAAGTGGCTCAAAGTGTAGTGCTCACGGGCGTCCGCACTGGGCACCACCGAGCCGCAGGACCTGAACGTCAGCTTGCCCTCGGCTGCCTTCTCCGCAGTGTGAAGCATCCAGGAGCCATGACAACTTTGCGATGGCTTTGGCGACTCACCATTGCAATACTTCTCGCCAGTGCCTGAGCCAAGTCGCCCCGCCCCCCCCCCCCCCCTCCCTTTTGAAATAAAAGGGGGCTAAGGGAGTAGGATTGTCATGGGTGCATCAGGGTACTGAAGCTTGGGTCGTGGCGCCACATGTGTCCTCAGGCCCATGCGCAAGCAGACAAGGACCCGAGCATACACAGCCTCTCTAACTTTTTGCTGAGGTGGTTGGACTCGAGACTGTATTTCATGCCCCCCCGCCCCACCCGCACCCCCAACTTCTTCAGGAGAATATTGTTAAACTCAACAAGTTCAACTTTGACGACAACGTGAAGCACGGTGTTTGGTTTGTGAAGTTTTACGCGCCGCGGCCTTGTTCGACGAGAGATGATTCGTAAAACAGACGAGTGAGCGTCTGTCACTCCCTGGCTGTACAATTACTTCCGAGGCCCTGGTGCACTCACTGTCAGAGGTGGGGTATTGGGGGTCTCCGAAATTGGGGGTACCTTCTTGGGGTCCTTTTTCTGAGGGAACCCTACTATTTTTGGGGTCTATGATTCGGGGTCCCTTGTTTTCGTAAACCCCCCGGTATATGTGTATGGATTGGTACATGCTGGCACTGCTTCCTTTGATTGTTTTCGAGCTGGGGACCTCATGTGTGGGCCTTCCCTCTCTCTGGGTGAATGGGAGGCTAGCGCCCATCTGGGAGAAGTTCGCAGATCAGGCTGCGTGCATCTCAGAATCATTCAGGCCACGAGTTTCTGAGGCGCCTTGTGGAGCTCAAGCTTCGCTTTTTCCTCAAAAGCTATCAGGCTGTCAAGGAGTGGCCCGTCAAAGTCGCAGACGTCCTGCCGCCAGGATTTCACTGGCTCATGAAGTTTCGCATAGAACGAAGCCCCACACCTGCGCATGGGGATGTTCCCCCTTTATGCTAGCCGTCCTTAATGGGGATCATAATAGGGGGGTACTGTCGTCCCTTCCCCCCCTATACTAACAGTCCTGAATGGGGATCATAATAGGGGGTACTGTCGTCCCTTCCCCCCTAGACTAACAGTCCTGAATGGGGATTATAATGGGGGGTACTGTCGTCCCTTCCCCCCTATACTAACAGTCCTGAATGGGGATTATAATAGGGGGTACTGTCGTCCCTTCCCCCCTATACTAACAGTCCATAATGGGGACTATAATAGGGGGTACTATAGTCCAATCAAGGACTGTTAGTCTGAGGGGGACATCCCAACCTGCGCACTTTGCCAGGTGGACTGCACCGTGAGCAAGCCCATTTGTGATAAGGCCAACGTCAAGGCAAGGCACCGTTTAGGGTTTAGGGTTTAGGGTTTAGGGCCTAGGGTTTAGGGTTTAGGGTTTAGGGTGAGTGAACGCTCTCATCGGGGGGTTTTCCAGGCGGGCATGCCCTTTGCATGAGTGTAGGCAGGCACGAGGCTTTCCACATCTTTCCACACTACGCCGAGAAACTGATTGATTAAGCCTTCCTCCTTCGCGTCCCCCCCCCTCGCCCCCGCATGCTCCCCCCTTTCCTGTCGCCTCTAAGCAGTGGAACAGGATTTGCACCTGCAACAGGTTATGCACTACCAGTGGATGCGCGTGCGATTTGATGCTCTCAGTGCATGTTTCTATGAAGGCTCAGCTGCGAACGGTTCTATTTCAAGAATAGTCAAAGAGCCAGCACGGAAAGCTGGGGAGGGAGCGCACCAGACACTCTGGCTTTTAAGAAGCTTGGGACGCAGGTTGGGTGAGGGGAAAGCGCCGGTGGGCGCCTTTTGGTGGGCGCCTTTGGGGATGCCTTGGGGCCTGGGTGGGGTCTGGGGGCTGAGGGTGCCCCGAGAAGCTGGATGTGCGGTTGCCAGCGTAAGCTTGAGAAATCTTGAGAGACTGGCATGTCTCAGAAATATTCAGAGAAGTAGAGCCCATGATCACGTGGATCTCCATGACGAGAGACGCTCGCCGATCACATGGTATGGAAGCCGCAAGACCCTGGGCAAAATCCCATGGCCTTTGCTGATTATTCCGTCCGCTTCGATGAAGTACGCACTTTTTTTTTGAGCTGGAAGCTCGCTTCTAAAACGCACAGGATTCTAGTGCAGAGTACAGAAATAGAATTCACCTAGAAGAAACAGCTCGGCTGCAGGGCATCCCTACCCTCGCCCTGATCAAAGAGGGCGTGATCAAGGGAAAGTACCGCGGCGAAGACCTCACCTCAGAACATACTGCTCGGAGTGGTGGGGTTTAGGGTTAGGGTTCAGGGTTCAGGGTTGGAATAACTACTAATTATTGCAGAATTTCGAGTACCTCGGTTTCGAAGTTAGCAACTCTGATGACGACCCCAAAGAGACGGACTCTAGACCCTTAGAGCAAATACATGATGGCTCCCTAGAGACTCCAAAACCCCTTAATTAAGGAATATACCTTAAATCATATTAGGGTTCCTATTATAATTTAAGGTATATTCCTTAATTAAGGGGTTTTGGAGTCTCTGGGTCTGTGGCGTTTTTTTAGCGCCAAGCCCCGAGTCGAAGCCTGCGAGGCCTCTGTGACCTCCCTCCAAGCCTGGTTGGTCGAGCAAGGTGTGATGCAGGCTCTTCTGAAGCCTCTGCGGAATCCCAGAGACTCCAAAACCCCTTAAATAAAGGAATACACCTTAACTTATAATAGGAACCCTAGTATGATTTAAGGTATATTCCTTAATTAAGGGGTTTTGGAGTCTCTAGGAATGAAGGGATTCTGTGCGTTTGGGCGTAACCTCCCCTCGTGATGGACGTGATTTCAAAGAGACTGTGGCTTGTCGCTTCGCGCCGGCTCAGCATAGTAGCAGCTTCACCGCGTAAGAAGCACAGAAGGATGAGTAGGGGGGGGGGTCCTTGTTACACGTCTTCCTTTTACCAGCCTGCCTTTCCCAGGATAGTGACTCCCTCAGTCGCACGAAATCTCTAGCCAACCCTGCAGCCATCAACTATCCTAAGCTCGCATCTGAAAGTGGCAGCTGCGGATGGAAAGCACGCCTTCCAGACATGGAGGCAAAAAGCAAGTTCAGGCATTGGCCTCAGTGCAGCTTCGCAGAAAGCTGTTTCCGCATGCCCGGGCTGAGCGGAAGAGAGTGCCCATGAACTTGCCGAGGTGCAGAGCCAGTGCCTGAGCTTTTCGGGGCTGCGACTTTTTTTTAAGTCTCTTAAAGTAAAGCTCTTTGATCAGAGCTTAGCAGTACGAATCAGGCTCTGCCACGCTGCCTCGTGTTGGCTCACTCGACTCGACCGAATCCGCGGTGCAGTCGGTGACCCGGCAGGAAGGGGAAGCCTGGCTGCAAGTGGCGAACGGGGGGGGTCATTTTTTGTCACTACCAGCTGCGATGATGTGTAGAAAACATGAGTTCTGAGAGCAGTCATATACTGTGGTACTTATCATGACTAGTTCATGACTCTCATGACTTCGTAAATCGCAGTGGGGGTCGGCCCATGGCGTGCCCTTAGGTGCGAGTGGTCCAGTCGAGCCAGTCCATTCAGGAGGATGAGGATGCTCCGGGTGGTCTCTCGTTGCTCCTGAACCTGTACCGGTTCAATGAGCGGATCACCATGCGAGCGAAGAAGCTGGGTGGCACCCAGTTCGCCAGAGCTTCAGGGGGGAATACCTGGGCATCCTGATTCATAACATCCATATTATCAATATGATCAGTATTATCAACATTTTTCAATATTATCAGGATTCTCAATGTTATCAGTATGATCAATATTATCCGTATGATCAATATGATCAATATGATCAATATGATCAATATTATCAATACTATCAATATTATCACTATTATCAGTATTACCAATGTTATCAGTATTATGAGTATGACCAATATTATCAATATTATCAATGTTATCAATATTGTCAATATGATCAATATTATCAAAATTTTCAAAATTATCAAAATTGTCAATATTTTTCATATTTATCCATATGATCAATATTTGTTCACGATCGTGCGGCTGCTCGTGTTTTTTGATGTCACTTCGAGGTCGCTTGCGTCCATGCTGACGGGAACAGGATCGTCAAAAGCGCGGCTTGCCTTGCGCCGATGAGTAGATCAGGAATTGACACAAGTGTTCTGTTTTTGGTCTAGGGTTTAGGGTTTAGGGTTTAGGGTTTAGGGTTTAGGGTGCTCCTTCTTTCGAAGAGGGGCTGTTTGCTGCCTAGAGTCTGGGGCTTGATCTGGGTGCTTTGCTGCTGCAGTTGGTCTCCTGGCGTGCTGGAACGATCATTGTACGACGGTAAGAAGCGGGACGACGATTCCAGTGACATCCTCAACATCAAGGACGGGGCCCTGAAACCCTAAACCCTAAACCCTAAACCCCAAACCCCAAACCCTAAACCCTAAACCCTAAACCCTAAACCCTAAACCCTAAGCCCTAAACCCTAAACCCCTAAACCCTAAGCCCTCTGTAGTCCCGCAGCGGCCATGAGCTGTGCTTCCGAGGAGCTCTTCCGTGGATCCTCTGATGCCTTTCCCGACTCGGATCCGAACATTTTGCAGTTTCACCTGTCTCCCTGGGCAAGGACTGCCAGCACACAAGTTCCTCTACTTGGAGGTTCATGGTACTTCTTGAGCAATTATGACTGTACTTGCAACCCACTCCTAAGTGCCCTAAAAGGGTTATGAGTACAGTTACAAGTACAGTTATAATGGGTTAATACGTACCATGAACCTCCAAGTACCATGAAGGCTATTCTGCCGTTGTTGCCTCTGCAGCTGCTACTGCTACTAGTCGTAGGATACTAGTACCAGGCTGCATTACCCCCGTTTGCACGGGCAACTGTTGTTTCTAGTCCGTTTCTTTTTCGGGGGAGGTGGGGAGGGAGGGGTTGGTTGCGTGCTTTGTCAAACTGCATGTTGCAACCCGAATAGATCTTTCAAGCGTAAGCTCTGAGCCCGAGACCCCAAGACCAAGAACCCTGCAAGGCAAGCTTGACGTTTCAACCCTCCCGAAAGCTTCAGGCTTCAAAGCTCAACCCTCCTTAAACCTTACAGCCTAAACTCTGAACCCCAGACCTTCACACGAATCCCCAAAAAAGTTTGAAGTCGGAGCCCGAAAGCCTCAAGGTCAAACTCGAACCTGAAACCCCACAACCTCCTGCTCAATGCGATGCCCTTTCTGTTCTCTCCCAACGTGTCCTGCAACGGTTTAGGATTTAGGGATCAGGGTTTGGGGTTTCGCCTTTCAGCTCAACATTTCAGGATGTAAACTGCGCTCGCAACAATGCACAAAACCAGATATCGGGACGGGCAGGTCTTAAACTGACGCCAATACAGCCGAGACATGTTCTACATGTACTTTTTCAAGCTGAGCATGTCTGCTACGCTACCCGAATTCATCGCGCCTGCCAGTATTTCCGCGTGTTTCTCCTACAACTGCTTCACACCCCGACGGGCAGGCCACCACAACATGTCCTGCAACGACGCAGCTAACCCGCAAATCTGCGTGCAATCGCGGGGGACGCGTCCTAATACCAGTACTAGTTCTAGTACGAGTACCAGCACAGCAGATCGACATGCTGTAATTTACAGCGTTCGGAGCTTGCCAACAGCCAGAGACGCTGCAATCTACAGCGTTTAGAAGCCTCTGAACAGTCAGAGATGTGGTAATACTTACAGCACTCCGACCCTGGACCTGTCAACAGCCATAAATGCTGCAATTTGCAGCGAGCGAAACCTGAGAACGAGCCAGAAATGCCATCCCTAAACCCTAAACCCTAAACCCTAAACCCTAAACCCTAAACCCTAAACCCTAAACCCTAATTGCAGCGTGGCGAGCTGTGGATGGACTCAAGCAGCACTGTACTTTCTCGCCTTTCGAGCTTGTGAAATCCAGAAGTCCTGGTATTTTATGCCATGAAAGCCGGGAACGTGCCGCCCACGTGATGCAAAGGGACCACCAGCGTTCGTATACAAACACGCACACACACAACACAAACACAAACACAAACACAAACACAAACACAGATACACAAACACAAACACAAACACCAACACAAACACCAACACAAACACGAACACAAAACACAAACACACCTGCACCTGCACCTGCACCTGCACCTACACCTGCACCTACACCTACACCTACACCTACAACTACACCTCTACACCTACACCTGCGCCTACGCCTCCGCTTCCGCCTCCACCTCCACCTCCACCCACACCTACTCCACCTACACCTACACCTACACCTACACCTCCACCTCCACCTCCACCTCCACCTCCACCTCCACCTCCACCTCCACCTCCACCTCCACCTCCACCTCCACCTCCACCTCCACCTCCACCTCCACCACCTACACCTACACCTACACCTACACCTACACCTACACCTACCCCTACACCTCCACCTCCACCTCCACCTCCACCTCCACCTCCACCTCCACCTCCACCTCCACCTCCACCTCCACCTCCACCTCCACCACCTACACCTACACCTACACCACCTACACCTACACCTACACCGACACCGACACCGACACCGACACCGACACCGACACCGACACCTACACCTACACCTACACCCCCTACCTCCGCCGCATCAATCGTCTGTCCATGATGCAAATCGCCAAGCCAAAGTGCCATGCACACGGGTTTAGGTTCAGGGTTCAGATTATCTTCGACTGAAAAAGGGGGATGTGTAGGATGAAGGCCGTAGTGCAAGCGCTCTGATATCAACCAGCCAGCTCTCATTCCAGTGATACGGGGGGTTTCCAAAATGAGGGCGTGCCTTCTTGGGGTCCTTATTACAAGGGAATCCTACTATCTGGGGGTCTCCTTGCTTTCGTAAACTCCCATGATATGGTTCGGCATGCCATGTTTTGCATTTTCTGTCAGTGCAGTGATCCTCCACAAAATTGCAGCCCGGCAAGGATCGTAGAGCTGATCCGGCTGATCTCCGTGGTTGGCGGCGCGGACTTGCAACGCTAAACCCTAAACCCTAAACCCTAAACCCTAAACCCTAAACCCTAAACCCTAAACCCTAAACCCTAAACCCTAAACCCTAAACCCTAAACCCTAAGTAAACCCTGAAGAGATTGGCTAAGGCCTTACCCTGATCCGCGAGGTAGAGGGCTTCGGGCTTTCGATATCAGGTCCGGCAGTTGTTCCCCATTTTAAGGGGTTCTTAAGGGAAGGGGGGGTTCAGGGAGGGAGGGTACCTAGGGAACCTTAGGAGTAGTGGGGGAGTATGAGGGAAGCGTGGGTTGCATACCCCCCCCCCCCTTAAGAACCACCCCCCCTCCCTTAAGAGCACCATAACTCTTGCCAACCCTAAACCCTAAACCCCAAACCCTAAACCCCAAACCCTCAACCCTCAACCCTAAACCCTCAACCCTAAACCCTAATTTTTTTTGAAGCCTTTTTTCCACTTCCCCGATGCAGCCAAGGCACGTGCATCACTGCACCCCTCAGCTTTATCCTCGCCGGGGAGTGGGCCTTGCCAGACTCGGTCCCTGGTGGCCACGCCCTCTTGGCAATGGACTGCACCCTGACCTGCAACAGAACCATCATGGGCCCTACTACCCCTGAAACAACCAGGAGGAAACGGGGGGGGGGGGGTAGTATAGAGGGGGGTAGTAGGGGAACCCATGAAGCCAGCTATGCTCGCGAGGAATGCTTTGAGTGCTTTGGGCCTCAGTGCATCGAAAGCTCTCAGGCAGCTTCGACGTTGTCTACGCCGTCTGCCTTGTGATCCGATTCCGCATATCCTTCCTGCATCCTCTCACTAAGAAGGCAGCTTGGCGGAACTTGGCTGTTGAGAGGCGTGAAGCACAAGGTCTGTCTCGGAACGCCTGTATGACATGCCTGTCTCCCTGCTGGGAGCAGAGAAGACACCTTGTTTTTGAGTGTTCAACCCATAGTCTAATAATTGTTTTTCAGCCTAAGGAAGTCACAGATCCTCTCAAAATTCGGCGCTACTTCACTGGCAGCTTTGTCTGGTGGCTCGAAGCCATCAGCGTCTTTTCCCACCTGTGGCTAGGACCGCTATGCTTGCAACCGAGCCGACAGCATGTCCCAGTGTGACTATCCAATGACCCTATACCCCTAAACCCTAAACCCTAAACCCTAAACCCTAAACCCTAAACCCTAAACCCTGTAACTATCCAATGACCTATGCGAATACGTGAGTGCCAGGACTCGGCGCCTCATTGTTGCTCAACAACTTGAAGATCATCCGCGTAGGCCCCAAGTGGGTGTGTGGGTGTTGCGCCCGAGGAGCAAGCGGAGCTTCAGTCTGTCGGCAGGTCCTTTACTCAAGTCCCCAGATGCTCTTTGGAGGCTGGCAAGGGGTGCCCCAAATCTTGAGTCTGTACCCTGAAGCTGTCGGCTCTTGTTTTCATGTTTTTTCGGTTGTCCTCCGCCGAGCTCGGCCTTGTCCTGTTGCCATAGCTGCCCGACTAACCTCCATCTGTTGCCTGTTGGTCCTGGCACTCCGGCTTCTTCATAATCCAGTGATTGCCTGAGAATTCCTCCATTTTCCTGGCTTGGCCTAAACTGGGGCCTGGTGCTGATGACGCTGGACCCCCACTGTTGCATCTGCCTTATGCCGGGAAGATCTTCGAGCGTCGACTGCGCCTTCAAGCGAGCCTTGCAATGTCTTTTCCTCGAGTTCTGCGTGGTCCGCAGAGCGAACAGGAGCTGAATGCATCGCCACATCTCAGTGTCAAGGCTGCCGTCACGGATGTCGGCGCAATCGCGAAGAGCTCCTGAGAGTTTTGCGTCGTTGTGTTTTTTTCAAAATCCTCCTGGTAAGTCCCGGATTGCCTCGAGGCCTTTTCTGGCTTGTCTGCTTGCTTTTCCGATGGTTAAAGGTGGGCGCAGGCAACGAAAAGCTCGATGTAATCATTGTTTCGGCCACTCACTCCCTGAGAAGCCAAGAATTGATTGAAATTAGGGGCGGGCGGGGGTCGCCCGCCCACACCCATGCGTCCCCGCCCTCCATCACAGACACAGAGAAGCCGGCGCTTCTCTCTGCCTATCGGTACCACGTCATATTTCACGATGCCATGAGGATGGCACATGTCTGCTTTGCTGCGCTGAAACGGTCCTCCTTGCCAGGCGACCTTCGGTGCTTTGCTTCTGGCTGTGTAGATGCCTCATATGAAGTAGGGTATATATTTCTTGTACCCCCAAAAGGACACCAAGTATATACACTCACCAATATTAAAAAGGAACCTTATATGCACTCACCAAAAACAGTAATATAAACCCTGTTTCATTCCCCCAAATGCTATTTGCGGAACCTCCCACCATATGCCTTGAGTCTGGATGTTTCCCCCCTTGTACTAACAGTCCTTAGTACCTCCCCGATAATAATCCCTACTATAAGAACTGTTAGTACAAGGGGGCGTCCCAAACATCCCCCAGTCCTCTTCGCCAGGTGGGAGGACAGCAAGCTTGTGCGCCTTGGTCGGCCACCATTTCTGCTGGTCCTGGCAGCGCACTGGACTGCCTGTCTTCTCTTCACACTGGGTGGCTTCCGCTTCTTCGATGCAAGCTAGGTTCTTTTGTGCGACAGCGGACTATGGCTTTCTTGTTGCGCCCCCGCCTACGCTTCAGCTTGCAAAGAAGCTCGACATAAGCTTTAGGGGGTGCGTCGTGGTGGTTTTTGGCAACGCTTCCTCAGGAGACGAGCTGATGCGCGACGAAACGGAGTATGCGACAAAGTTCAACATGGGTTATGGCATCTCAGGCGAGGGGCCTGCCGTATCCCACAGTTGTGGTCGCAGCGAAGCTTATCCAGCCGAGCCAGATTGAGCCAGACTCAGCAAGTCCAATGCAACCGGAAGCAACCGCATTCCATAGCTCCTGCTTCTTTTTCTTCTTGCTCACCCGTTTTCAGCAGCTGCCGATACCTGATGCAGGTGAAGTGTCTGGTGGCGTGTCGCTGTACTTTATGGCATTTGTCGAAGCACTGCAGCTGCCCCAGCTTGGCAGCGGTTCTGATGATGTTGCTGGTAGGGTTTAGGGTCTAGGGTTTAGGGTTCAGGGTTTAGGGTTCTGATGATGTTGCTGGTGGCCTGGAGCCGTAGCCACTTGAGGTACATGCTCACGGGCGCCATGGACAACCCTCTGGGAGATGGGGGCCCCCGAAACAAGGTCCGTCTGACTCTGCGACCATTGCAATTTTCCCTGTAGGTCGACAGCACAGTTATATCAGCCGTAGAGTCATGCGATCGCACGGAATACAGGGCCAGACATGTGGTTGTCAGGATTTCGGAGCTTTGCTCATGATCGCCATCTTTGGGCCAGTGGGTTGTGGCTTCGGCTGCAGCAAGCGGCGTCAAGCTGTTGCCTCTGAAACCCTAAGCCTTCGGCACCCACATCCTTAGGTCCTCAAGAGCCAAAGTGTCATAAGAGCCAAAGTGAGGTGTGGTGGTGGCTCTCTTCATCTCTGCAATCATGCGCGAGCAGCAGAGAGCATTGGCCCTCGACAGCAAGCATGAGGAGAGCAAGGCGCGCGGGGCACAGGTTTGTGCAGCAGGGCAACCCCTTTGTGGCAACTGGGTGGTAACAAAAGACCCTAAGGCGGTACCCCCTAATGTCGGAAAACCCCCAACTGTTGTAACACGAGCAACCGAGAGAGTCCAGCGAAGTTTCAGGCTGCGGCTTAGGGGGGTTGCCAAAGTGGCACTGCTCCGTGGAAAAATGTTGGGTTTAGGGTTTAGGGTTTAGGGTTTAGGGTTTAGGGTTTAGGGTTTAGGGTTTAGGGTTTAGGGTTGTGTTCGACTGTCGACTTGTTCTTGGTCAGGTGCGTTTCGCTTGTCTCGCCGTGGGGGCCCTCTGTGTGCAGGCGTTTATGGAGCGCGCGCTGCAGATCCTGGAGATCCCTGATCAGTTGCAGCAGCGCGTGTCACTTGGCATTGTCTGACGTAGGGTTTAGGGTTTAGGGTTTAGGGTTTAGGGTTTAGGGTTTAGGGTTTAGGGTTTAGGGTTTAGGGTTTAGGGTTTAGGGTTTAGGGTTTAGCTTCATGACCCGAGCTGCGATAGAGCCTGTTGCAGAGGTTGAGCATGCACCTGTTCCAGAAGTTCGAGCATGACGTTGAGGCATCTTGTCCGACAGGCAACATCCCTGTTTGCAGCAAAAGGCGCGTGTGAGCAGACTCCAAGGCTTTCAATTCCTTGTTCGAGAAGAAAAACCTCAGCAAACCGTTGGAGAACACCTTGCTCGTGTATCTCTATCGCGATGGGGTGGCGCAGTCGCCATACTTCAGGACAGGGCCGCGTGCGAGCAGATGCTGTGCGTGTGCGTGCGTGCGCGCGCGCGTGCGTGCGCGCGCGTGGGTGTGTGTGTGTGTGTGTCCCAGTGTTCACAGTTAACAGTTAAATATCGTTGCGTAGTTTTGAGCATCTGCCATCTGGGTGTGCAACTGCAGGGGCAAGGATCCCAACTACATCATCGCAGTGCTCCAAGTTCTTGAGGACCAGCCACACACGGCCAAGCCAGCCCAAGCATGAGCAGTTGCACCATCTGGCCAGGCAAACCTTGCAACGACAAACCCTGTCCCCGGAGGATGAGGTGTACCTTCCGGGCGACTACGTTGCGCGCAGAGGCGAAGTGGCCCACGCGCTGCTTGCTTGCAGATTCTGCCTTCCTCTTTGCATGTTTGTGAATGTGTGCTGCCTAAGGATGTACTTCGTCAGCCGTGGCGTTCTCTCCATCCACGTTCCGGACCACGAGGCCCTGCACAGCTTTTTTTGCCCCTCTGAAGCGTTTCTGGGCGCAAGAGTCGGGCTTAATCTGCTCGACAAGCCGTGGTGGGGTTCGACCCCACCCGACATTCAAGGACGCCCAGAAAGTTTACCCTAAACCCTAAACCCTAAACCCTAAACCCTAAACCCTAAACCCTAAACCCTAAACCCTAAACCCTAAACCCTCGGTTGGCTACTCGGCAAGCCTGTCCTTTTCGAGCGGGGAGGTGGGATGTAGGCGCATGAGGGGCCCCGGGAAGAAGGTGCTCGGCTCATCGCTTCTGCATAGAGGGTTTAGGGTTTAGGGTTTGGGGTTTAGGGTTTAGGGTTTAGGGTTTAGGGGATCTGCTCCGAGCAGGATGAGCAGAATGTGGACAAAGCGAAGGAGATCAAGAAGCTGAGCATTGGGGAGCAGTTCGGCCGGCCCCTCAGGAGGGAGCCTACGGGAGAGGGGGTGCGCTCTCTTTTTTTGGGTTCCTTACCCTGCCACCCGGGGAGTTGACGAAAATGGGGGGTACCCCCTATATTAGACCCCCGAAATAGTAGGATTCCCTTATCATAAGGACCCTTAAAAAAGGTACCCCCCCCATTTTCGGAAACCCCCGTATCTTGTGGCCCTGTTGCTCAAACAACAATCGCTAGTTTATGAGAGTACAGGTGCGCAACCGTGGTCAGCAAAAAAGCCACTGACGTGATTGCATTCTTGCTCAGCCCTTCTGAAGGTGAAATAGCGTTGGTCAAGGACACAGTGCGGACAGCCTGGGTGCGCCAATGCCTCAGGGAGCATGGGAAGTTTGGGGGTTTAGGGTTCAGGGCCAATCCTGGTTCTGCCCTTTGGCCCCTTTGCCTTGGGCCGAGGTGCAGATACGTATGCCATCGTGTCTGCGCTGCCGTCGAAGTCTATCAGGTGCGGCGTTTGCATGAGAATCGTTGCTGAAGTGGGGAGGGGTACTACAAATCTCGCCGAGCACGAACCGCCTCACCACAAGGCTCGCCCTACTCGTAGCCCTAAACCCTAAACCCTAAACCCTAAACCCTAAACCGTAAACCCTAAACGCTAGTAGTCGTAACCTGCGTCCGCAGAGGCATGTCTGGGACTTCTATCCCAGGGAGAAGGAGGAGCTCGTCCGCACAGTGGAGGCGCATGCGGATACTTGGATGCAAAGGCACGCACGTGGAGAAATCGCACATGGGTAGTTTTCTAAATTAGGGCCCCTGTTTGGGTACCCCCTTACACGGCGGCACCCTTTGAAAAGGATCTCAAAAATGGACCCGAGTTTAGAGAACCACCCATATCAGAACCTCGTTCCAAGGTATCTGGAACCCCACCTGTATCGGTCCCCATCATCCTTAAACCCCCTCTGTGCCCTGAACTCCAAGAAGCCCTAGACCGCCTGAACTTTCAGCCACCCCTAAACCCTAAACCCTAACCCTAAACCCTAAACCCGAAACCCTAAACCCCAAACCCTAAACCCTAAACCCTAAACTCTGAACCGCCAAGCGCGTGATGCGCCCAGAAGCGGGACCGGGAGCGCAAAGCCAAGCAGCGTTGGGAGCGCGGCTTGGCGGGCGCCACGGTGACCCCCTGGAAGATCAGGGGCATGCGCCTTGGCGGCTTCGGGGTGTAGGGTTTAGGGTTTAGGGTTTAGGGTTTAGGTTCAGGGTTTCGGGTTTAGGGTTTAGGGCTTCAGGGGTCTTCGGGGCTTCAGGGGGTTTCGGGGGGCTTCAGGGGCTTCAGGGGCTTCAGGGGCTTCAGGGGCTTCAGGGGCTTCAGGGGGCTTCAGGCGTTTCAGGTTTTTCAGGGGTTTCAGGGTTTCAGGAGTTTCAGGGCGAGAGAGTTCGTTTATTGCTGTTGTGTCTGTCGGGTTTTGGGGTTACGCGAGTTTGCCTGGGCTTTGTGGGCTTGCGGGGTTTACGCAAGATGTCTTGGGACATCCCCGACGAAAGAAGTGGGCCCGATAGCCCACCGCCTCTTTGTCTGCGAAGCTCGCAGTGCCTTCAAAGCCAAACCCATATCCCTAGTAGGTAACCTTTAACCTTTTTGGGGTAATAGAATCCCCTTATAATCCCAAAGGTTAACCTTTAATTCCCCCAGGTTACTGGACAACTAAGTATCTTGAAAACTAGTCATGGACCCGCGAAACCAAACTCCGATGATGTGGCAGCTCCACGCAGAATCCCTACCCAAAGTACACGCCATGGTGACGTTCAGCTTCCTAAACCCTAAACCCTCAACCCTAAACGCACCGTAGCCACTTTGGCTCAAGCCTTGATGGTTTTTCGATCCCCTATCCTGTAGGGGATTCGTGGCTTCTCTCGAGATCCGCTGAGGATCCTAGTGGATCCCTGCTGAGTTCTCGGATTTCTCATCCGGGACTTCATCAGGCGACATTTCGGGAGCGGTCGAAAACTCCGGGGTGGAAGCAACGGGAACCACAGACCTGAGGCAGCGTGGGCCTGGAGAAGCCGACGACGATCCGGACCAGAAGCTCAAACGGAGGGGAATTGGCACAGCTGCCGGATGGTCTGTCTTTTGTTCGTTCGTTTTCAATGAACCGGTCCAAGTCAGTGATGCAGTCTTTTCATTTACGTGGTGCTGGCCGAAGTTCTGCTTCTTCAGGGCCCTGTGCGGGCTCTTTCCGGCAGCTCCTTCAGGAGCGCCTGAATTCGAGCGGGCTGCAGGGCGCGGAGTGTTGGTTCGAATACTGGCTTCCTCCAGTGACAGCGGTGGAGCTGAACCCCCTTCTACTCCCGCAGTTAGGGAAGCCGGACCTGCTATGGTCGTACGACTCTTGCTTGATCGAGGCCAATACGCCATGTTGTTCCACAAATCAAGTGGTACAGGAGCTTGCTAGCCAGCGTACGATCTTGAGCACGCCGACGACACTCTACTATTTGGGATATCAGTACCAGCCCTGGAATCTTATTTACAAGCGCTCCAACAGGAAGTCCAGCCCTATGGTTTAGAGCTCAACCTAACTAAGACTGAACTCCTGGTCCACCCCTCGTTTACTCCTCCACCGACCCAGTACCCCAAACAACATCAGTGAAATGTTTAGGCTCCCAAATCACTTGGAACAGCCCCACAATTCACGCCCTGTTCGCTAGATTTGCACTCGCCCATACCTCTTCCAACAAGCTCCAACATCTTTGGCGGAGTAAATTACCCAGAAAAGTGAAGGTACAAATATTTATGGCTAATATAGTATCCTGTCTCATGTATGGTATGAGCACCCTTACCATGGAAGACAAGCACTTCCGTAAACTTGTTCTTCCAGCACCTACGAAAAGCAATAGGCATTAAAGCATCCTACTATTCTCATATAACAAATAAATCGGTTTGGATTCAAGCCAACAGACCACTCCTCCCATCCCAGATAGTCCTTTCCCAACAGTTTAAGCTTCTTGTTGAATCAGTTTGGGCTCCCGGAGACCAGCCGCTACATCATGTAGCGCATGGACCCGCCCTCAAGGACAGAATAGCGCAGTACAAAAATCATAAGACGGGCCCTCCGCCACCCCGCTGGCTACTCCTGGCAAGCAGCCATGCTTTGGAGTACTGCCGTTCGGAAACCCCGAATATGGACCTCCTAGCCCTTCAGAAGCTGATAAGAAAAGAGCCAGACTTCCCTGCACGCCTCGTGGCCGCGCCTACGCGCCACCCTTTTAAGTTCAGCCTGTTCGCCCAGAATATCGGAAGCGAATGGCAGTCCTAAACCCTAAACCCTAAACCCTAACCCCTAAACCCTAAACCCTAAACCCTAAACCCTAAACCCTAAACCCTAAACCCTAAGCCCTAAACCCTAGACCCTAAACCCTAAACCCGAAACCCTAAACCCTAAGCCCTAAACCCGAGCAGGTTATAAGCTTTCAACAGCGCAGCATTGCAACCTCGAGCGCAGGCCCAGCACGCACAGCCTTCCGAAGCCCAAGGGGGAGGACCGCAGAGTGATTCTCCTCCGTCGTTTCGGGTGATTGAAGGCGCCCTCTGAAGGAACCCCCTAAACCTAAACCCTAAACCCTAAACCCTAAGCCCTAAACCCTAAACCCTCAACCCTCAACCCTCAACCCTCAACCCTCAACCCTAAACGCTAAACCCTAAACCCTAAACCCTCGGCATTTCTCCACCAAGAACCGGAAAGCAGTGTGCTTCCTCCCTTGCAGGATGGGGTGAAGAGTTCCAAGTCCGTCACCTTTGAGGGCCAAGCACAAAGCGAGCAAAGCGAGCAAAGCGAGCCTCGGCATTCTCGGGTTGATTTTAAGTTGAGGTCCCTTTCGGGGTTTAGGGTTTAGGGTTTAGGGTTTAGGGTTTAGGGTTTAGGGTTTAGGGTTTAGTGGCCCCCTTGTGGATCTTGGTGGCAGGAATCCTCTAAATCCTAAACCCTAAACCCTAAACCCTAAACCCTAAACCCTAAACCCTAAACCCTAAACCCTAAACCCTAAACCCTAAACCCTAAACCCTAAACCCTAAACCCTGAACCCTGAACCCTAAACCCTAAACCCTAAACCCTAAAACCTAAACCCTAAACCCTAAACCCTAAACCCAAAACCCTAAACCCTAAACCCTGAACCCTAAACCCTAAACCTAAACCCTAAACCCTAAACCCTAAACCCTAAACCCTAAACCCTAAACCCTAAACCCTAGATCCTAAACCCTACATCCTAAACCCTAAACAGGACCTCTTAGATCTCTCCACAGGATGGTGCAGACACGCCGAAGAGCACGGCCTCTCGTGAGCCTTCACCTGCTGCCGCCGACGTCGGCGAGTTTGTGGGCAGGAGGCTTCAGGCACCCTGAGCCCATGTCTAACCCAGAGACTCCAAAACCCCTTAATTAAGCAATATACCTTAAATTATAGTAGGAACCCTAATATGATTTAAGGTATATTCCTTAATTAAGGGGTTTTGGAGCCCATGTGGGAGTTTACGCGAACGAGGAACCCCTAATCTAGACCCCCCCCAAAGCATGAAGAGCCCCCCAACAACGCCCTTATATGGGGTTGAGGAAAGTAGGGGACCCCGAAAATAGACCCCAAATAGTAGGACTCCCGTATTAGAAGGAGCCCAAAGAGGTACCCCTAATTTCGGAAGCCCCCATGTCTTCTTTTTGCCACATCTCGCCTGACATTCTGTTCCACAGGCGGTGGAAGGCCGTATGGACGAGCTGCTGCGCCGGCAGAGTTCGCTAGAAAGGGTGCTGACGGAGGAGCTGGCAAGGCTGCAGAAGACGCTGCTGTCCGGCACAGGTGGGCAGCCAGCTTGTGTAAGAAAGGCAGCTCGCCTCCTGAACTCTGTCCTGTGAGCAAAGCTGCGGCAAGGATCTCCGCCATCTCATGCCGAGGAGAAGGCTCGCAGAATCTCGCAGAGGCGTCTCTTGGTTTTTTCCGGGATGTCCGGGTCGAGAGCCTGCCAGGAGCGCGGCAGCTGGAAGCTTCCCCTGGAGGAGCTGTCGCAAAAGTGTCTGCAACAGTGGCATAGAGTGGCATGAACTGATGGGATCACAGGAGAAGTGGACCCAGCGTAGTGCAAAAGGCGACCAGGACCACACGATTTGAGCACTGAGCGCTGAGCGTGTGCGGCAACATGTGGCAACCCTGCTCCACTGTTCGCCTTCACAGGAGCCTCGCAAGAGGTCCAAGCAAAAGGTGCGGCGAGTCTTGGCGGACAGACCCTGCCTAGACTTGATCACCGCAGAAGAGGCTGCCGCTCGTCAGCGTAGCAGCTCGAGGGTGCCAGTGCTTTTGAGTTTCGATGAGGCATTTTTGGTGTTGGGTGCCGGTTGCTGGCACGAGGTCGTGGCGCAAGAGCGCGTGAGTCCAGTCCCTCATCAGCCCGATCACGAGACGGCTGGTGGCTCACGCGCCTTGGCGAGACAGAATGCTCCAGCTCAAGAATTCTCTGAGCCCAGCGGGAAAGTCCGACATTGCTTGGTCATGTTTTGTCACCACCCGAGACCAAGCAACCCCCCCAAAACCCTAACCCTGAAGTGTCAAAAAGATGTAAAGAATGTAAATTGGGACGTTCCCCCTTATACTAACAGTCCTTATTAAAGGGATTATACTAGGGGGTTACTCTCATCCCTATTAAGGAGCTGTCCTCAGTTGGGATTATAATAGGGGGTACTCGAATCCCGTTCTAAGGAGCTGTTAGTCTAAGGGGGGAACATCCCAGGGTGTAAAGTCCAACTTTTTGATGCCGGATCCAGGATTGAGCCCAGTGCCGGCGCAGGCCCGGTGGGACTTTGGGGGTGGACGAAAATGGGGGTTTAGGGTTTAGGGATGTTTAGGGTTTGGGGTTTAGCGTTTAGGGTTTCGGGTTTAGGGTTTAGGGATCCCCCTATAATAAGGACCCCCATACAAGTGAGGTACCCATCTTTTCGGAAACCCCCGCTTTGTCGCTCTGATGAACTCCGGGACCCTATAAGGCTTTTGCCCGACACTGTTTGGGAGGCTAGGATAGCCTGAAACTGGCTCTGAATCCTGCTAGGGGTTCATGGGTACGTACAACTATAAGTCTACTTCTAAAATACTAGGCGACTCGGGGAGTTGATTGGTGCACTTGTGATTGGGTCTATGCGTACCCTGCACCTCCAAGTGGGGGATATATCCGTTTGCCTTGCTGTGGACGTGTCAGACCTGTAGTGGTGCCTGTCAGGCTGTGTCTCTCGTGCCGGACGGTCTCAAACAGAGTGGATTTCCACACCTGTGATGTGCTAAGCTGCCAAACCACTGCCAAGAGATCTGTAGACACCTTGAAGGCAAGGTGGCGCCGAAGTAATCTCGAGCCACGCCACACCAAACGGATTCAAGAGCATCTGTATACCGCACCGGCCACACCAAACGGACTCCAGAGCATCTGTATGCTGCACCGGCCACACCAAGCGGATTCCAGAGCGAAAGACTGGAGATCTGCACCCCAAATGTCCCGAATGCCAGTCCTCATCCCAGCATGTCGCAAAATGCAACATGTTCAACTCGAGGGTTCGCGGTTCACAGGCTTTTAGGGCCCCCAAAAAGCCATGCAAGGTTGTTCAGTATTTTGCCGTAGCGTTGTAGGTGGAGTAGCTGCATCTGCAATCTGTGTTTAAGGTGCGCAGAACCCTACTGAGACCTACCCATGAACCTCCAAGTGAAACCCCACAAAGCTTCAACCTTAACCCCGCTTCCCTAAGCCCAAGTGAGCAGGCAGCGGGAATGCCGGAGGCCGCCCTCGAGCCACTGCAGGTGCGGGGGGGGGGGGGTCAAAGTAAACCATAAGGAACTCGACATCTCCACCAGTTTGGGCTTGAAGCCGCAGGGTAGCCGGGTTTTCATCCTAGAGTCGTTGTGATCGCAGGGTTTAGAAGCGAGCCGAAGCCTGAGGTTTTGAGGCAGCCCCAAAGCCTCTTTTAAGCCTTTACCTGAACCCTAGGCCCGAAGCCCTAGACCCTATGGGCTGCCTAGCTTGAGAAGGTGTGTCCACTGTAGACAGAAAGAGAAGGCCCTAAAAACCCCAAACCCTAAACCCCTAAACCCCTAACCCCTAACCCCTAACCCCTAACCCCTAAACCCTAAACCCTAAACCCTAAACCCTAAACCCTCAACCCTAAACACCCGAAGAAGCCCTCTGCGCGGAGGGCTCCCGGTCTTCCGCCGCCTCGGCAGACAGGAGGCCGAGCCAGGCCAGTGACTGAAACGCAAAGGAAGATCCCCCAAAAGGGTGTTTAGGGTTTAGGGTTTAGGGTTTAGGGTTTAGGGTTTAGGGTTTAGGGTTTAGGGGTGTTTGTGGGTAGCTCTTTCCCATATAAGTCCACAGGAACCTGAGTTTACAACAAGAACCGCTAGGTCAACCCCCTATATTGACCCAGAGGCTTCGAAAGGCTTTGGGTAGCGGCTCCTTTTTGGCTCTGATTCTTCAAGCCCCCAGTCCTATAACCAGCCTATAACCATGTGGACTTTAGCCAATGAAGCCCAGCCTGTCGAGAGAGCTGAGGGTTCAAAGCTTCTCGCCCAATTATAAGTGTAGGTTCAGGGTGCTTATAACTCCTAAACCCTAAACCCCAAACCCCAAACCCTAAACCCTAAACCCTAAACCCTAAACCCTAAACCCTAGACCCTAAACCCTAAACCCTAAACCCTAAACAATGAAAAAGTGTAGTTATAGGAGGGTGTAAGCCAGGACGCAGCCTCTCCTTCCTGGCTGCCTTCGGCGCCGCTCGTGGACCCCGAGTTGGTGAAGCCCTGCCAGCATTGGCTGCAGGGGGGTTTAGGGTTTAGGGTTTAGGGTTTGGGGTTAGGGTTTAGGGTTTCTGGGATTCCGGTGGGGCGCAGGTTCTGGAACCAGGGATGTGGGAACCTTCGCAGCAGTGCGGAGTCGAAGGGGCTGTGTGGGCTTTTTCAGCTTCGGGAGGCACCCTAATCTCCAAACCCCTGTCAGTTGAGGGCACAAGGTCCCAGTTTGTGCCAGCCGGAAGCCGAGGACGCTGCAGGTGGAATCAGGCACTACTCTGTCTGTCGAGGACATCAAGCTTCCCAAACATGCGTGACATGCTGTTGCGGCAGGCGAGGCTGCAGAAATCTGTAAATCGACAGTTAATGGCGGTAGGCTCCAGGAACGCGCGACCGGAGACTTGGCGCAAGTCTTAATGTCAGCGCTTTCCCGAATGCTTGTCTTTTCCCATGCTTGCACATGTTTCGGGCTGACGAAGTCAGTGTCCGGCTGTGCCGCAGAATGGTCGGGAGAGTTCGGAGTGATGCAGCTGAAGTATGATCCCGAAGCAGTACAAAGGTGGGCTGCAGGGGTGGCTTCCCGAAAGTCTTAAAAAATGTCGGCTGAAGACGACGAGCGTGCTCCCCGTGCGCATTGGAAGCAGCAGCCGTGTCCAAAGGCAGGGCTGCTGTGACCGAATGCGCACATGTAAACGAATCTTTATGCCCTTCGGAGACGTGTCCCGGCCCGGTGCACCTCAGACGCTGGGCCTCGGCTGTCATTGAATGGAATCTCGGCACCTCGGAGAGGAAGGCGACCTCAAGAAAAAAAGGAAAAGAGCCGAGCCACGCGCGAGCGCGCGCACATAACGGAATCCGAGAAATCAGAGCTGCCATGGTCGCGGAGTCGTGCTGCACCGGAAGGCTAGCTCTGGGGCAGCCCCCACACCTCCAGAGGTTCGCACGTCTTAGAGAGAAGTGGATGTATGCGGAAGGTAAGTGGCATGATGGACTCTTGGCCCAGGTCTCCAGCACAGGCGCCGCGGAGAAGATCACGGAGGCCAAAACTGGTCTTAAGTCAGGCCCCTAAACCCTAAACCCTAAACCCTAAACCCTAAACCCTAAACCCTAAACCCTAAACCCTAAACCCTAAACCCTAAACCCTAAACCCTAGACCCTAAACCCTAAACCCTAAACCCTAAACCCTAAACCCTAAACCCTAAACCCTACATCCTCTTAGAGTCCAGGAAGCGCGGCCGGGACCCACCGGTACCACTGCGACACATGGTAGAGCGCGGCTCTCGGAGCTTTTGTTGGGAAGTAGTCGAAGAAGTCGGTCTAGGGTTTAGGGTTTAGGGTTTAGAGTTTAGGGGCCCGGGCCGTTTTTTTTTTTGACAGCTGAGGCGCTCAAAGCCATCTTACAAAATGCGGTGGTCTGCTCCCAAGACGTGTCCAGGTCACAAGCCCCAAGAAGCTTCATGGGACCAACAAGGGCAGAAAGCGCACCCACGCACACAGCACGCACATGTGCACGCACACGCACACACAAACACAAGCACATATACAAACAGTTACAAGCAAGAGAAGGGAAGCTAGATGCCAGAGCCGGTGGAGTTACTGCGAGGCTGTAATGTTGACTTCGCATTAATAAACCCCCCCCCCCCCCCCCCTTCATTGATCAATCTCCCCGGCCAGGGCCTCCTCAATAATGTTCGCCTAAATCCTGGTAGGACGTACTATTAGTTTTAGTATTAGGTAGTAGCACCACGCCCGTAAAAACCGGATTTCCCGGGTCGGATTTTACAATTGTGGCGGGTTACAATATTGTGTTCCGGCAGCGGGATTTTACAATTGCGGCGGGAATCACTAATGTGAAGTCAACATTAGGGTAGATGCCCTCGATGCTTGTCTGCTGGGAGTGTCTCGTCGGCCGAGACACGGTTTCCCACGGAGAGCCTCATCACCAACATGTATTTCTACTTCGTTGTAACCATGTTCTTGCTGGCCACGGCCTTAGTTGCAGCCCATGCGCTTGCTCTAGCTTTGCATTCCACAGTGTAGACAGTCAGCAATCAGCAGTCCCAAGATAGTGTAGAGCCCTAATTTGCCTAAGTACTTCTGACTGCCCCTGGCAAACTGAGGTTGTGTTTTATGTGCTGGTGTTCCAGATGTTGGATGAGGCAACGTTGGCATGTGCCTGGAAGTGCATATTCTCACAGGCAACCATCGGTCCTGATGCGAACCTTGAAGCCAGAAAGCCCTAACCCTACTTTGCGTGGTTCCCTTTGCCTTCGCAGGAGCACGAGAAGGAAAGTTGAGGAATGGCCGCGGCCTTGCCATGCTATCCCCGAGTGCACATGTTTGGTTGAAGAGCCACTAAGGACTACCCATTCCACTTCTCCGCCGAAGCCGAAGCAAAGTGATGGAAACGGTGGATGCACAAGATCGCAAGTACCGTACGAGCACGAACCGCTTCAACTACTGGACTCGTTCCAACCCTCAGCACTCATGCCTACCCCATGATATATACATATATATATATATATGTATATACATATAGATGTATAGATTATGTACAATGTAAGTATAGTATACATGCCACCACATTCGATTTGTTAGACTTGGCGGCCGAGCGGCCAAGTGAACCGCGCCACGCACTGTGGGGAAAGGGCATGTTTGGAGCTTGACCGAGTTGGGCTAGGGTTTTAGGGTTTAGGGTTTACGGTTTAGGGTCAGCCCTAACCCTGCTAAGCCTCGTAGGGCATGTAGCAGACATAGTGTGTCTTTATTCAAAAACTCTGCAATGTACCCTTTCGAGGCCAACTCAGTCGGGTTCTCCACTCTACCCTTGGGCTTTTGAGGCATGTCAATGTAGAGGGCATGCCGTAAGAGATGCACGCTAGCCATGTGCGTCAGCTTCCCCGCAGACAAGCGGGTCGTTTCACAATCAAACTCCGCTGTCTGCAGGGCCTCAATGCCTCAATGACTCAAGCATTCCTGACAGGACGACGATTCCGCAGATTCTGTAGCACAGCTGTCCTTTATTGGGATCCGCCCTAGGGCATCATCTCCCTCGTGACGCTTTGTACATATGATGTCCAGCGCCTTAATCACCTGCGCAAGGGCAAGGTACCCATGCCTGGCGCACATCCGCAGGCAGTCAACATGGTCATGCATCCTTCTCTCTCTCTCTCTCTTTCTCTCGCGCTCTCTCCCTCCCTCCCTCCCTCCCTCCCTCTCACCATCTTGACATCTTCGCGGATTTTTCTCCAGCAGCTGCTTCGTATTGTCTTCTGCCGAGGCAGAGTTGTAGCGGAGCTCGTGGTAGCCCTGCCGTCGCAGCGCAGGATCTCCGATTCCGAAGCACCCGATGCCCTCAACCCTAAACCCTAAACCCGAAGCCCTAAGCCCTAAGCCCTAAACCCTAAACCCTAAACCCTAAGCCCTAAACCCTAAACCCTAAACCCTAAACCCTAAACCCTAAACCTCCCGGCTGTGCCATTTCGGCCTCAGAGCGCTGCGTAGGTTGACGTGCCCGGAAGCACGAGGCCCCCGACCTCAAGCGGGGAGGGGCACAGGGCCCACGAGGGTTCGAGGGATGGTCGGGGCTTAGGGTTTCTTGCAATGTCTCCTACACTTCTTGTGACGGAAACCTACTTGGAGGTTCATGGTACTTATTAGCTAATAATAGCTGTGCTTATATCCATATAAGGGAACTTAAGGGGCATGAGTTAATTTTAACGCTACGCGACCCGCCTCGGCCCGGCCCAGCGCATCCGCGTGAGCATGGTTATTCCGCAGCGCCCAAGTCGCTGGACCCCAAGCAATAAGGGTTGGGTTGAGGGTTGAGGGTTGAGGGTTCCGGGTTTATGGTTTATGGTTTGGGGTTTGGGGTTGAGGGTTAGTTTAGGGCTCAAGGTTCACGCTTTGGGGTTGAGGGTTTTTTTGGGTTTAGGGTTCGGCTTGGAGTGATCGTAGGGTTGAGCCAGGCCCCTTAAGGTTTAAGGCGACTCTTCGGCAGGGTGGGTGGGGGGGGGGAGGGGGGGGAGGGGGAGGGGGGTGGGGGGGGGGGGGGGGGGGGAGGGGGGGGGGGGTGGGGGGGGGAGGGGGGGAGGGGAGGGGGGTGGGGGAGGGGGGGGGGGAGGGGGCGGTAGGGGGGGTGGGGAGGGGGGGCGGGGGTGGGGGGGGGGGAACGGGCGGGGAGGGGCTTCAACTGCCTCTGGTCCTGACCAACGGCTTTGGTGTGGGGAGGCTTTGGAGGGGTGCCTGTTCTGACAACCTATACACCTCCGGCCCGAGGCCTCGGCGGATAAGTACCATGAACCTCCAAGTAGGTTCCAGAAGGTCGTAGGAAGACTAGACTAGAAGTCTGACGGGATTGTTTCTTACCAGGCTCAGTTTTTTTCTTGCAATGTTCGAAGAGGATTTGTTGGGGGATCGCCTTTCTGGCAGATGTTCATGTATCGCGATTGGATTCTGAATCCTAAATTGCCCTTAGCAGACATGTGAGTTTACGCAAAGCCTGGCCGTGAACAAACACTGTTGGGTGATCGTATGACAACCCACGAGTCAAAGCGTCGCTTTGCTTTGTCAGTTGCATCATAACGAATGTTGATGATGGGTTTAAGGTTTAGGGTTTAAGGTTTAGGGGTTTAGGGTTTAGGGTTTAGGGATTCGGCAGATGGATAGCTCCCAGCACTGAGTAGTGCCTTTAGGACCATGCCAGGTGCAACATGGGCGCTTGTGGTGGCAAGAACCAGGTTATCCACAAGCAAAGTGCAACTATCTCAGGAGGAATCATGGGGGGACAAATAGCTAAGAGTGGCTCGGAGGGGGGTTTAGGGTTTAGGGTTTAGGGTTTAGGGTTTAGGGTTTAGGGGGAGGGGGCTCAGGTGAGAGAGGTGATCGGAAGTGAAACTGCCCTGCACGTACTGCAGAGCCTGCGCAGACCGAGGGCAGCTTTGGTCAAGATGCACACAGCAAGCAGAGGCCAGGGCTCTTGCAGAACGCGCCCAGAGACTCCAAAACCCCTTAATTTAGGAACATACCTTAAACTATAGTAGGAACCCTAATATGATTTAAGGTATATTCCATAATAAAGGGGTTTTGGAGTCTCTGGGTGCAGAACGGGGAGGCCACAGAGTTTTGCAGCTTCCCGTTGGTGGATGCAGGAAGCACGACCTTCCCACCATGTTGAACGGCGTGCTTGGGCACTCAGACTTTGCCCGATGCTTCATGAACACAAGCAACCATGACAACTGCCAGATTCGGAGAAGACCTGCGGAACCGTTTCATGAAAGGATTAGATTTCTCTAAGGTGAGGCGCTGGTACCTAATTGTAGGTCTGTGGGGCGTGAGGGCCACACTTCTGCGTCGTCGCCGTTCCGGCTATGCTGGATTTCTCCGCAAATTCTGGTTTCTGAAACTTCGTGTCTTCTTGAGAAGCAGTTGCTGCCTAGGATGTTTGCTGAATATCTCCTTTGTCCCCAACATCCCTTCCCGCTGTTGCTATCCAGACCGGTCAGTTTGCGCCCAGATCCGGACAGAAGTCTTCCAAAGCCGCTTGCTTCCCAGAGCTAGAACTGGGGCTTCCCAGATGGATACTTGGAGGTTCATGGTACTTCTTAACCAATTACGACTGTACTTATCACTGTGCTTATAACCAGATTAGGGAACTTAAGGGGCTTTAAAATAGTGGGTTAGAAGTAGACTTATAAGTAGCTAATAAGTACCATGAACCTCCAAGTAAAGCAGAGTATCCAGTTGTTACAGTCTCAGATGGCGGGCGTCTGCGGCACAGGATGCGCTTTCTCGGGCACAGCTGATTCTGAACCACTCAGGGTTCGGCGCTCGGAGGTGTCAACTGGGCAGTTCTCTAAATTGGGGTGTTCCTTTTTGGGTTCCTACTACAAGGCGGCACCCTTTAAAAAGGGATCCCTTAAAAAGGGACCCTAACTTAGAGAACTACCCACTTGAGCTGACGTATGCATCTCCACCAGCACCTTGAGCACTTATGGCGCGTGCAGCTGAGGAACGTGCGGGATATTTACAGAATCGAGGCTTTCGACTGCAATGCCAGGGTGTCCCAAAGTAACCCTAAAGTCTAAACCCTAAACCCTAAACCCTAAACCCTAAACCCTAAACCCTAAACCCTAAACCCTAAACCCTAAACCCTAAACTCTAAACCCTAAACCCTAAACCCTAAACCCTAAACCCTCTCTACCTATATATATTTAAACCCTAATGGGGTCGTTGACCTTTTTGTCCCTAAACGTGGTTCCTAAATCCTAAATCCTAAATCCTAAATCCTAAATCCTAAATCCTAAATCCTAAATCCTAAATCCTAAATCCTAAATCCTAAATCCTAAATCCTATATCCTATATCCTATATCCTATATCCTAAATCCTAAATCCTAAATCCTAAATCCTAAATCCTAAATCCTAAATCCTAAATCCTAAATCCTAAATCCTATATCCTATATCCTATATCCTATATCCTAAATCCTAAATCCTAAATCCTAAATCCTAAATCTTAAATCCTAAATCCTAGTCTAGTATGGGCTGTCCCGGGGCCCCGCCGGGACGGGTTGTCCCGGGGCCCCCCCAGGACAGGCTGTCCTGGGGCGTCCCGGAGCGTCCCGGGGCCCCCTGGGACAAAGTCCCGGCACCCCGCCGGGACACCCCCGGGACAGCTGTCTCGGGGCCCCCCCGGACGCCCCGGCACGCCCCCAGGACATTGTCCCGGGGCCCCCCCCGGGACGCCCTAAATTTTGGCTGCGGTCCGTTTCGTTTTCTGTGTTTACGGGGTTCTGTACGGCCAAAACCGTGGATTTCAGTACTAGAAAACGGCATTTTTCCTTGCGGGAGCAGCAAATCCCGGGTCCCCCCCTTTTTCGGGTACTGTTTGAAGCCTTCTGGGGCTTTTTAAAGCCCCCGAAACCGTTGATTTCAGGACTGCTAAATGGCATTTTTCCTTGCGGGAGCAGCAAATTCCGGGTCCCTCCCCTTTTTCGGGGGCTTTTTGAAGCCTTCTGGTGCTTTTTTAAAGCTATTTGAGGAGCCCCGAAACCGTCGATTTCAGTACTAAAAAACGGCATTTTTCCTTGCGGGAGCAGCAAATCCCGGGTCCACCCCTTTTTCGGGGATTTTTTGGAGCCTTTTGGGGCTTTTTTTTTGGGGCTGCGGTAGTGCTTTCGGGTAAAATGGAGGGGCCCCGAAACCGTCGGTCTTAATACAAAAAAAACCAACAGTTTTCGTTGCGGGAGTAGGAAGGATTTAGGGTTCAGGGGACTTAAGCAATAAGAATTGAAATGGTAGATAGGGTTGCCACATGAAAGGGATTCTGGGTGGGTGGGGTGATGCCAAACACCCTTAGTGAATGCTTGGATCAGAGATGCTGAACCCTAAACCCTAAACCCTAAACCCTAAACCCTAAACCCTAAACCCTAAACCCTAAACCCTAAACCCTAAACCCTAAACCCTAAACCCTAAACCCTAAACCCTAAACCCTAAACCCTAAACCCTAAACCCTAAACCCTAAACCCTAAACCCTAAACCCTAAACCCTAAACCCTTAACCCTTAACCCTTAACCCTTAACCCTTAACCCTTAACCCTTAGCCTGACTGCTCTGAAATCGGAGGCAAGAAAGCTAGGTGAAGGGACGTATGGCGCCGTTTCCAGCGCTGTGCCCGGCTCTCAGACTTCCCCCCCTAAACCCTAAACCACCCTAAACCCTAAACCCTAAACCCTAAACCCTAAACCCTAAACCCTAAACCCTAAACCCTAAACCCTAAACCCTAAACCCTAAACCCTAAACCCTAAACCCTAAACCCTAAACCCTTCTTTCCAAGATCCTCTTAAGGGAGTCTAAGGGGCCATCTTCGGAGCATGTTAAGGGCGCCTCCAAACCTTGAACCCTAAACCCCCAGGACCCCGAAACCCCCGAAAAGCCCCTAAAACCCCTAAACCCCCTTGAAAAAAAGCCCCGAAACCCTAAAGGCCCTAAACCCCAAAGAGAGCCGAGTATTCGACCCCCCTTGAGTCAAGAGGCACAAGCAGACGGGCGTCGTCCGCGCCATCAAGACCATGTCCAAGGCTACCCAGAGACTCCAAAACCTCTTATTTAAGCAATATACCTTCAATTCTAGTAGGAGCCCTATTATGATTTAAGGTACATTCCTTCATTAAGCAATGTACCTTAAATTATAGTAGGAACCCTAATATGATTTAAGGTACATTCCTTCATAAGGGGTTTTGGAGTCTCTGGGTAGGGCTCCGCCTCTCCGGGGAGAGCGCCTCCGTTTTATTTTTATTTTTGCTTTTGTTTCTGTTTTTACCTTTTTTTAAAACTGTTTTGCAGTAAATATTTTATTTTTTTTATGTTTTTTAAGGGACGTTCTTGGGAAGTTGGAGGGTTTAGGGTTTAGGGCTTGGGGTTTAGGGCCGACCTCGTTGAGCGCGCAGCAAAGTGCTAGGCTTACAAGCAGGAGCGGCCACAGCACCCGACAGTCGATACCCCCGAACCTTGGGATGTTCACGCTTTTTGGGGTTTAGGGTTTAGGGTTTAGGGTTTAGAGTTTGGGGTTTAGGGTTTAGGGTTTGGGGTTTAGGGCTCCTCAATTGGGATGCAAAATAACCCCCGATTACCATCCCTATTAAAGGAGCTGTTAGCAAAAAGGGGGAACATCCCAAACGACAGAGTTTGCTAACCCTAACCCCTAAACCCTAAACCCTAAACCCTAAACCCTAAACCCTAAACCCTAAACCCTAAACCCTAAACCCTAAACCCTAAACCCTAAACCCTCAAGCCCCTGGCCAGGGGCAGATGAAGAATCTGAGTCGCTTCCAACAAGAAGTGGCCATCATGAAGGCCGGGAGGGTTTAGGGTTTAGGGTTTAGGGTTTAGGGTGTAGGGTGTAGGGTTTAGGGTTTGGGGTTTGCGGAGGTCGTGCCGCGGCCATTGCGCGCCTGCTGTAAATAGGGTTCTTGAACCTTGGGTTATTTAACCCCCTTTGAACCCCCTTCCCTCAAGAAATGAGGGATCCCTATTTTAATAGACCCTCAATTAGTAGGTTTTTTTTTAGAAACCCCCATGTAGTACCCATGTAGGTAATGGACCACCCCAACATCATCAAGCTCTTCGAAACCTTCGAAGATCGTCATGGCCCAAGCTCTCGGACTAAGAAGGGGCACGCTTCATCGGCACCTCTAATGCGCGGGACGCGCCGTGAGAATGATCCCCTAAACCCTAAATCCTAGACCCTAAACCCTAAACCCTAAACCCTAAACCCTAAACCCTAAACCCTAAACCCTAAACCCTAAACCCTAAACCCCAAAACCCAAACCCAAGGAAGGCATATCTACCTCGTCATGGAGCTCTGCTCCGGTGGAGAGCTCTTCGATCGTATCATCGAAGCACTGGAGCTCAGAGAGGTCTCTCCTCTGCTTCACGGCTCTCTCTCTCTCTCTCTCTCTGCAGTTTGACGAAAAGTCTTTTCTTTTTGGCTCTTGTTCTTTTTGTAAATCCCTCTGTCTTTCTCTCTCTCTCTCTCTCTCTCGCCTCTCTCTCCCTTCTCTCTGTGTTGAGGAGAGCCCTTTGCTCTCCTTCTCTCACGGCTCAGGCCGGCCACTTCACGGAGTCGGATGGCGCCATTGTAGTGTGGGGTCTGCCGTTCTTTGGGGTCTGTTTCGCCCAGGTTTCGGCACGCTCCGTTCGTCGGAGCGTTCGTCTTACATGCAGCGGAACATGTAGCCGCAATGGTCAGCCAGGTCTCACATCCTTCACGCCATCTTCTACATGCACAAGCAGCTTGTTACAAACAGGGCGGCAGGGAAGGACCACAGACTTTGAGTTGATGCTCATATCGGCCCATGAAACCGCTGGGGCACCGAGGATGGACGTCTGCCACACTCTGAGCCATGTGGGTGCTTGTCAAAATTATGATCCCTTTTGGGGTACCCTTACATATTCGGTGCCGTATGATAACAGGGATCCAAAAAGGGATCATAATTTTGACAACCAGCCATGTGAGTTGAAATAGAGCTTGCCCAGATTCACAAGTGGAGCTTGCCTGCCCTTCCTGTTAGCTCCAAAGCGGGGCGAGGCCACAGGGACCTGAAGCCAGAGAACTTCCTGCTGCCAAGCTGAAAGTTTGGTGGACTGAACCCTTGAACCTACTCTCCAGTTGAAAGTCGACATTTATTAATATATATATATATATTATTTAATATGGTATACGTTGATATAGGTTAATATATTATGTATATCGACCAGCTCAAGCGGTTGCGGACCAGTAGCCGAGGTTCCTGACCAAGGTGCGGCTGTCTGAGCTTGGTGCTTGTCACAGCATGGTCTTGGCTACAGCTTTGTGCCGCGATGTCGCTTTCTTGATTTTTGTCTTCTTGCGTTTAAGCATGTGGGCCACTGCCCAAGGGCTGCTTGTTTGATGGTCAAAAGCGATAACCTTGATGCAGAGTTTCCAGAAGAACCCCCTGATCGGAAGCCCATGGCAGACCTTTGTGCCCGTGTAGACCCGAGAACTGAGAACTACCTCAGCTGGTTTTTCAGAGGCCCTTACAGCTTTGGTGACTGAGGGATCTTTATGGGAGTTTACTTTACGAAAATAGGGGATCCCTTAAGATAGACCCCCAAATAGTAGGATTCCCTTATCTCAAGGACCCCAAGAAGGTACCCCCCTAATTTCGGAGACCTTCTTAGGGTGACCTTCATGAAGCCAGGATCCGATCAGTACGAATGTTCTCAAGCTGATAGCTTGGAGCTTAGACACACCTTGTCTCTGCAGATCTAAGATGCAGCGGTTGTGTTGTGGGTAACTTGTCGGCAAGCTGGGTGTGTGGCCTTTGCTGAGGACTTTGGCCTCTCCAGCTATGTCAACGATGGGAAGGAGTGCTGCTCGTGGGATGTGTGCTGCAAGTGCTTTCGAACGTGATGCATCAGATTCTGCGAGGGTATTACAGGAAACGGCTCCTTTCCTTCCAGCAGAGGGGAATGCCAACTTAAAGGTCCAGGGCTGTCTTTTTTTTTTGGGGGGGGGTCGGGGTGGGGTCGGGGGTGGGGTCAGGGGGTGGGGTTGGGGGGTGGGGTCGGGGGTGGGGTGAGCCTGGCGACCGCTTCCACCGCCTTCTCGTGTGAAGCCTTCAAGAGATGGTCCTCTTGCCTCAGGCCATGTCTACGAAAGCAGGGACTCCATATTATGTGGCGCCACAGGCCCCCCGAATTTTCTGGGCAGCCGAAGAAGCTGGGTTTGCATGGATGGAATGCGAAAGCTTTCCGGAAGGTTCTCCAGGGCAAGTACGACAAAGCCTGTGACTTGTGGAGTTGCGGAGTGATCATGCCCCACCCCAAGAGTGGACAGTTCCGGTATGTTCTGGTGGAGAGAAGCGCGTTTTGTCTCGGTTTTCCCAGGTACACCATGCTGTGTGGGTACCCTCCCTTCTATGGAAAGACTGACCACGAGGTGTGGATCTTTCTCGTATCTGTAGTGTGCGGAGTGGCAAGCCCCTTTTGATCTCCAGTAGGCCCGGCGTTGCAAATCAAGTCGCGAGGTGCTTCACAAGGTAAAGGCCGGCAGCTACACCTTCGACCAGAAGGCAAGGGGCCCCAGTTCCTCGGGCCCAGTTGGTTCAAAAATTCTCACTTCGCACAGTGGGTTGCATGGAAAAACAACGAGAGCAGTCAGCCCGGGGAGGACTGGAAGAACATCTCGGAGGATGCTAAGGCGCGCGCTGCTCTGATGGGGTGGAGGTGACCTGTTCGGAAAGAAGAGCTGTGGGTAGTTGGGTCAGGGGTCGTAGATTGCCGGGGTGTTTTCGGTGGTGTCTGTGGGGCTGGGGGGGTGGGGGTTTGGGGCGGATAAGAACGTCATTCATCCTTTGCCCATGCCCAAAACACATGTATTTACAGCGTTGAGGTAGTTTTTTGTACATTTCGAAGACTGATTTTCAAGAAATCGTGCAATCCCAACAGCAACACACGTTTCCTTGAAAGAACTCCACGGAGCTTGCTGCTCCCAGCACAGCATGACATGGCCCCGCCGCAAACCCGAAGAGCTCTGAACACCAAGCACCGTGCTGTTGCAGGCGCTGATCAGGATGCTGATAAAGTTTGACCCTGCTGAGCGATACACAGCTGAGCAGGCCGTGAGCATGTCGTGTCGCGAGACGGCTGAGTCAGAGTGCGCCTGTGGCCAGGCACTGCAGCACGAGTGGATCAGGTGCAGTCCGCAGTTCGCTGCAAGAGTTGCTGCAAGCATCTGCATAGCCCGGCTTTTCGTATCTGATGGCCTTGACTTTCGGCTTGAGCTTCGGAACATGGCGGCACTCGGCGCAAGCTCTAAGTCTCGCCTGGAATCGTCACAAGCCTCACCGTCCCAAGCCCCTTCGTAAGCCCCCACATGGTCATGAACTTCGACCAGCAACTGACAGCGACTCACGTCTGCAACGCCTTCACGTGGGCCCCTTCCCGAAGTGGCAATGCCCGAGAAAGGCCGGGATGTAGACACCTGGTGTCTAAAGCGCAAAACACAAGGCTTACGGTTCCTTTTTAGGAGGCCTCGCTCCTCCTACTGAGCCCCACCATACCCAAGCCTCGGCGAGGAGAAGCAGTCGTGTCGCAGGGCGCTGGCGGACGGCCGAATCTGCCAGGCTGGCACACAACAAGTCGCAGTTCTTTGCAGACTCAGGGCGTTCCACGATCACAGCGTGGTAGTTGGTGATGCATGGTTCCGCGTCATCCGCAGGCATCTCATCAGAATACACCCGGGTCCAGGGCGAGCTGATCTGGGCGAGGCCACAAGATATTGGGGGGTTTCCGACAATAGCGGAGGGGGTCACCTTTTTTGGGGGTCCCTTTAAGGGGATCCTCGTCTATATATGGGCCCTAAACCCTAAACCCTAAACCCTAAACCCTAAACCCTAAACCCTAGACCCTAGTTTTGGAGACATCCGTATCACAAGATGGTGCCGCGGCGCACTTCGCCTCATCATGGTAGCTCCTTTCTCCCCCTGGTTCTTAGTAGGGAATGAGGGAATTACGGCCCTACATATAGCCTTTAAGGGATTATAGAGGGCCCTAGATATACCCTGTAAGGGATTATATAGGGTACCTCATTCCCTCATTCCCTACCAAGAAGCAGCCAGTCTCAGCCGGAGGAAGTCCTTCGAGGAGCTCGAGTACGTCCGAAAGCGTACGGAGAATCCACCGAAGCTCGGGGGCCCATCCTTTCAGAGTTTGGGATTTCCACAAACCCTCAACCCTCAACCCTCACCCTCAACCCTCAACCCTCAACCCTCAACCCTCAACCCTCAACCCTCAACCCTCAACCCTAAACCCTAAACCCTAAACCCCAAACCCCAAACCCTAAACCCTGAACATAACTCCCCGAACCCTAAACCTACGTGGCATGCGGTAGATGTTGAAGACTGAGCTGCCCAGGGCCCGAAAGAGACTGGGCAAGCTCGGGCGCTTCGAGCTGGTGCCAGGTTCTCAGGCTTCTTGCACGCTTAGGGTTTAGGGTTCAGGGTCTAGGATTTAGGGTTTAGGGTTTAGGGTTTGGGGTTTGGGGCTCTTTGACAAGACCAGCGGTGAAGAGTTGATACAGGCCTGTGGTGCATGTGCTTGTGCAACATGCTGGAACAGGGTGCTCCACATGAGGCGCTATCCCACCTACGTGGACGTAAAGATGGTCACCACATCTCCCAGGCACAACACCGTCATGTCGGGCCCAGAGGAGTGGCATTCGCATGCGTATTCTGATGCATGCTGCGCCAGGGAGTCCCAGTGCAGTGCTATTGCAAGCCTCGTCACAGGCCGAGGGCTTAGGAGAACACCAGGAGGTTGCACGGTGAAGTCGTGAGAGTCTGGAGCGTGGCAAGCACCCCAGGGCTCGGTCCAACTCGCCTGTCGCAGCTCGAGCCAACCCTGCTCTTAGCTCAGCGGTGATTCCAAGAACGCAAAGTGGGAGTTTACGAAAAAAAAGGCCCCCCCCCAAAAAAATAGTAGGCCTGCTAAAATTTAGAACCCCAATAAGGTACCCCTAAACACTAAACCCTAAACCCTAAACCCTAAATCCTAAACCCTAAACCCTAAACCCTAAACCCCAAACCCTAAACCCTCCCCAAGTAAGAGAACCCGCAGCATCTTGTTCGTGCTGGAGGCCCGTGCCAGTCGTCTCCTCCGATCTGGCCATTGCTCGGCCTGGTGAACATGAGGAGCAGGTCAGGAGGTCTGGTACTTTCCTGAAGAGGTTTAGGGTTAAGGGTTTAGGGTTTAGGGTTTAGGGTTTGGGGTTTAGGGTTCAAATTGAGCTTCCCGAGTCGACGTATGTGGGCGCTTCGGATGTCTTTGGCAGAGAGCCTGCTGGCGAGGCCTCGGCGGTGTCTGCGTGCCCCTCCTCTGCACCTCTCCAGGCAGCTCTCCAGCGCCGAGCGGTTTTTTTGGTGTTTAGGGTTTAGGGTTTAGGGTTTAGGATTTAGTCTCATCTTTGGGCCCAGGTTGAGTCGGCTAAGACGTTAAGGTCTACCGGGTTCAGAGCACAAAGTCCTTCCCGCATCTTGGGACTTGCACAGTCCAAGAATCATCGCACAAGCACATTATGACTAGTGACTAGGACCTGCGCCGCCGGAGAGGAGGTTCGATGCTATGAAAAGTAGCTGACATGATCGATGGCTCCGTTGCGTGCCCCAGTATATAGCTGTCCGCAAAAAGTCTATTGTGTCTTAGACGCGGATCTGAGATCCAGCTTTCGTTTTGGCAGGTATCAGGTATTGTAACGATTATGAGGTGGCTTCTTCCTCAAAACCAAACGAAAGAAAAGGCAATCAGTTCAAACAGAACTGTCATCAGACAAGTGCATCCTTTTCTGAGGGACAGCCCCCAAAAGATCGAATA